>RJWH01003323.1:0-144630 GCA_004363575.1 Solenodon paradoxus | reverse complement strand
TGTCTAGCATGAATGGATGAGAAAATTAATTTAACAAACTACCTGTGTTCCATTCAGATGTTACTAGATGCCAGGCCCAAGCATCAGGAAGGATTTGTTACATCTTTTACATCTTTGAAACTGTATCTTTTTGGCATGCCCTGGTGGAGTAATGTTTAGGTCTGCTTCCTCATCCACATACATCCCAGAACCCTGTCTGACTTCTCAGGCCAAAGGGGAACGAATAAGATAAAAAACTAAATAAAAATAAAGTTCTTCTTCCTCCTTTCTCTTCCTGCCCGCCTGGCCTGTTTGCCTTCATTCGTACCTGCACTTTTTCTTTAAAAAAAAAAAAAAAAAGAAAAAGAAATTGTATCTTCTCATGGAGGTGTTCACTCTCAAAGTTTTTTTTGTTGGTCTTTTATGTCATTTACCCTTAGTCTTACGATGACAACTAGCTTCCTCTATCTTCACAAAATACAGACCTTTCTTACCCTCTTTTCTATCTGGAGATTAGTATCTCCCCTCTTCCATCCCCCAGTATTATTCTGACACCCAAATTGAGTCCATTAGACCAACCAGTGAGCATATCTCCCCCCCAAAAAATGCTGACTCTCTCTGGTTTTCACATCCTCACCAAATTCTTTCAGCTCAATACCAGACATTAACAATACATATTGTATGGCAGGGGGATTTTTTTTTTTTTTTTAATGTACAAATGGTTAAAAAAAAAAAAAAAAAAAAAAGCTTCTAATTAATCCAACTTGTATTTTACCATTCTGTCTATACATACATATATTTGTTCATCTACTCCTAAATCTGTTCACATATATTAACATGTATCCCCGCACATAGGCACACACACAGAGACAATAAGCATGAATGAGCACACTGTGTGAAAAAGTCACTGTCTCGGCCTTGGGAGCAGTTACATCTATTGTAACTGTTAACTATGATAGCTTACTCCCATTAAAACCCACATAGCAATTTGTATCTCGCCAGGATTTTATCTTGCAGTTATCTGCCTCTCTCCTGCCTCTTAGTTAAGGCCATGCCTTTTCTTTGTATCTCTTGTCAGCCTCTAGCACAGTGCATTGGACAAAGTAGGTGCTCCTAGTAGGTTACCTAAATTGAAAGCAAGAAGCTCTAAAGGGCATCAGTTTATTGATGTTTTACGTTCAAAGATGAGCTCCTTGGGGTAGAACTACAACACCCATGGTGAAACTTCAAGCTTTTTGTGGTACATTAATTTACTCGTATCACAGGAATACCATTTATTAAATTTCTGCTCCAATGAGATAAGTGCTGCCCTAATGACCTGAAAGAGTTAATGCATCTTGGAAAAGACCCAAATTGCTCTCTGGAGACAGTTTATTCAATTAAGTGGCTATGAACCAGAATTTTCAATTAGTAGTTCAGTTACTAAAGACTCCTTCATACTGGTTATCTGTAATCTGTGAACACTGACACACCTGTAAAAAAAGAACAATGTTTGCTTATAGTTCATTCTAAATGAAATCTTTAATCAGACACCAAAATACAAATCTTCTGTAGTTCTTTGACTGCTCTGGAATTATTAAACAATTTTCCACTAGCAAAAATATCAAATCTTTTGAAATAAACAAAGATTCAGATTCAATTAACATTTATTTTGTACCTAATAAGTGCCAGGAACTGTTAAGCACATAACCACTTAGATTTGAGAGGAACATTGTAAAGACATGGAGAGAGCAATTTCAAGACACCGAGGATACAAAGCATAGGAAACAAAGACAAATAGAGTGGTTTCTTCTTGAAAGAACAAAGATCTCAACCATCTTCATCTAAGGATTTTCAGAATCTGGTTTCACGCGTGCTCATCTCTTACACATTTGTGCATGAATTATGTCTATGGTAAAAATCAGTAAGGTACTCGTGAATACATGTATATTATCCCGTTCTAGAACACTCTTCCCGCATGCCTAAATCCTCGCCTTTCTTCAAGGACCAGTTCAGTTCTTCCACATATAGAAAAAGCCTTCTCTGGCTAATCTAGCTGAAGTGATCCTTTACATTCTTACAAAAGTCCCAGGTGACTACCTGAACCTGGCAACTAATCAGGCACTGCTATTTAACGTTTCCTGTAGTTTTCTCTTAAACTCCCAAGATGAATGGACGAGAAGGCATTTTGTCTAATACTTCCCTGTACTACCACAAACTCATGTCACACTGAGACATCCTAACTAAAATCTTTTATAGCTGAAAGAGTAACTAACTTAATATCACTCATTTCTAGATTGGTCTACTTTTGCATCTATACGAATAATTTGTATCTAAAAATAAGAAAATTCTTTTCCCAGAAGGTGATAAAATATATATGTATATGTGTGTAGATCGATATGTATATTTATATATACACATACATACACCTTGAGTAAGATACAAAAATGATGAAAAATACTTGCCGACAGCTTTGCTATACCAAAAGTAATCTTATCAGTTTTGTTGCCAGAAAAAAAGACTGCAAATCTTTACTAGAAAGGTCTATGATTATTACATACTATTTCTATTGAAATGTTTTATGTTCATTCAAAACGTGGGCTAAAACTAATTTATCTCTTGCACTTAAGGTTAGCCTCTAATTTAAAAGGCTAAGCAAGTTAACTGCACTGCCAATTTAAGTAAATAAACAGCAAATATAAAAACTCTCAGGTCTGAAAAATGCAGAAATATTGCCCTGACAGTTCTGGTATTAAATTTGATTCTTTTAGAATGATTTTCCTATTTAACTTTTTCCCAATACTTCTTTGCTGGTTTGATCTCTTGAAACTGAACCATGCTCATAAAAATTTCAAACAGAATAGAAACATGTAAAGATTCAAGTACGCTTTGATAGCACTGTTATCAGCAGTCTATTTATTGATTTGCTTTTGTTGATACTGTTTCATTATTTTTCTGTCATTCCTCTAAATGCTAATAAGCACAGTGCTCTGCATGAATAAAGGCACTAAGAAATGCATGAACGCATCCCTCAGAGGGCCCCACTCTATCAGCAAATGAAAGAAAACCTATGTGATTGGTAACATGTGGTCCTCTGGGATCTTTTTTGCTTTTCAACTATTTACCCCTCCCCATTATTCACTCACCTCTCACAGTACATCTCAATTTGTAAAGAATGCTACACCTGCCTACTCCATCCAACACATTTAATCCTGGTTTCTGCCCCCATCATCCACTTAACTGAAATTGTCAAGAGTTAAGAAAAAAGTTGCATGCCTGAATCATTTCTCCAAAATCCACATCTTTTGATTTCAACTCTCAACAAGACGCCACACCCGGGAGAGGAGATATAACAAAATGTGATGCAATGGGATCATTAACCAGACTCTATAGCGCAGGAAAGTCATGTTTACAAATATGACTTGAGTACCTGGGGGCGGGAGAGGATGGGGGAGAGAGAGGATGGGGGAGAGAGCCAAACTCTTGTGTTATGGAAACAGCACAGCTCCACCTAGTTATCATCCTAGGCCCCATTGTACCACTCAATAACAAGCTCAAACCGTAAGTCATAGAAAAGAAAAAGGGAGCATGCTATTTAAATACCAATCATGTTAACTCAGAAGCAATACAGTACAATTCATGTACCGCACACCTCTGCTAATTGCTCCGACATCCAGCGAGGGGGAAGACCGCAACAGTAGCCAGGCCCGAGTCTTCTTTAAATGCCAGCTCTTAATAACAAACTCCAAAAAGGTCTTAATTGCATTTACCAGGAGCTCATGAACTTTAAAAGTTGTTAATCAGATTTCCATGTAAATAGAATGACGATTAAAGGTTAAGTACAGGTTTCTGAAATTTCCGAAGTTGAGACTATATTGCCCTTCAACAGGGGAAATAAAAAAAGTTTTAAAATTAAAAAAAAAAAAAAAAAAACTAGCAGGGTTGACAGGAACTAAACATCTTAATTAAACATGCAGAAGTACCATGCTTATTTTTACGTGAAGTTCTATTTTCAAATGTCAAAGTTAATCATGCTCTTGACTAAAAATGTGCAAGATTCACTCTGCCGCAGAAGAAATGCCTCCATATTCTTTGCTGAGATGACATCTGCAGGTCTCCAAGAAAGTCTCCAGTATCCCCTCAGCCCAAGCCCTGCCTGCACTGCATGACAACCTGCTAGTCACAGCGGAAGGCCTTCTTCAGAGAGATCTTAATTGCTCTCCATCTAAGGAGAAATCCAAAGCCACATGTTTTCAATCAAGTCTGCTTCATATTTATGTGACTCAGGAGAAACACGAGGTGCTTCCTCCATAAATTTGCTGCACCTGTGTCCCTGGAGTGACAAGTTGACAAATGAACATGGCATGTCCTCAAACGCCAATAAGAATTTATGATTCTTTGAAAGAATATTTGATCAATTACAGCGTCATCACAGTTGAAAGCAACACCGTGTCTTTGGAGTGCACGTCACCAAATCTGCAAGCGCTGGTACTCTGCCCCAGGATAAATGACAGATCCCAGACCCCACAGTCAGGTCCTCACTCCAGCTTTGATATTCAATACCGAATCTTCCAGCTCCAGAGAAGAACGACATCCAGCAACACTGAGCACCATAATGACTAAGATGAATGGTTAACGTAGTGCTCTAGACAAAATAACAGCAGAACTCAAAATCAGAAAGTATTTATAGCATAATATCTAACCAGTAAAAAAACAAGTTCCTTAAGCTAGGTGTACACTACGGAAGAAAGAATCCCTTCTGGAACCCTACTGTTTTTCTGTGTTTGTCTGAGGCTACTTCTACTTCTTCCTCCTTTTATTCCTTGTTGAAAAAAAACCTGAGAAACACTCAGCGTTAGCTCGATGTAAGACCCCACGACAGGCTTTCAATGCACGGGATCTCAGCGCTGCCACTGGAGCAGCATTCACTGCCGACGCTGGTACAAATGCTGGTGCAATTATGACCTGCACCATCATAATGAAGCTGGCCAGAGAACAAACCAAAGCTCACGAGTTTTAAAGAAATCCCTAAGTGAAAAAGCAATACAACGTAATGGCTGGCTAATGTAAGGTGAAAAAAAGTCATAAAGGAAAGAATTTTAAATGATTCTTTTTGGAAAATGCCTTTGCTAAGTTATGAGGACCTTTGAATAGGATCTCTGCTTGCCTCTGAAGGACTGGCCAGACAATGGGATGCCCCAACTTTACACAAGGAGGGCTCCCTCTTCCTGAAGAGAGCATTGCAGAGTTTTATAATGGATTCAATCCACCAAGTATCAAAAAGGCCTTTCGTTAGTAATCGGATGAGGAAATGATCCCACTCAATACGCTGAGTGCTCATCAAACGTGCTTCTTGCTAGTGCCCCTTTGTAACCAACAGCATAAAGACAGTTATCAGAAGTTATGAGGTTAGACTGTGAGACAGAATTTCTAGTAGAAAAATGTTTCATTCGCCTTTTTATTTTCACAGAGTGTACATGGAGTCTGGTTCTGTGTGTGATCAATACTAATTGAACACACGTGTTTTTGTGCAGTTGAAACCCCTAAGTCTGGTCTCATTAGTACCCTCTTCTCCTAAAGTAAGCTTACCCAAGACGCCGCAGACAGGTTATCAACAAAGACAGAACACAAAATTCCTGGAAACAGGTCCTGTCAACCATTACCATCACAATATCCACCACAGACTTCTAACCTCTCTGGTGTCCAAAACCAAACAAGTTCATTCCATCATCTGTGCTTTTTTAAGACTTCTACTCATTTCTTTCCATCTGTTATATTAACTTCAACCACCATTCAAAACTACTCACAATATCAACTTTTATACTCAACAAGCTTTATTGAGTGCATGGCACTGTGTTGGGTACTGCACATAAGATGCAGTTTAGGAAGGAGCCATGAAGGAAGCACTTAGTATTACTCAAGTAGTCTTCTCCTCTGAACTACAGCATTTCATTGTTCTGTTGGCTTATGCAAATAATACTGCAAGTCAAATTTATCTTAAAAAACATTACCGGCATAGTGTGGTGGCTCAGATGGTAAGCCCATGGCTGGGGTGCAGTACACATACAGACCAAGGACCCAAGTTCGCACCCCAGGACCAGGGAGAACAACTAAATAGTCTTACTCCTTTCTCTGCCTTTCTGCCTGTTGCCTACCTACCACCTTCTTTAAAAATTAAAAAAAAGAATAGAAAAATACTAACATCCTACCAAAAGTATACATTTAAAAATACCACTAGAGCAGAAATTCCAGCCACTGACTTGGCTTTTACTTCAGTTCTCCTTGTTTTCTGATCAGTTGACGTAACTTCCTTGATTAGTCTAAAAACAGTATGAGTGCCTTTGATGTGGTAGGAACTAACTTAAGTACCTTAATTTGTCATCTAGTTGCAATGCGGAGTGACTCATTCTCCAAATAACCTATCCTTCATCCTGGGCTCTATGATATCTTATTCCTTACTGGTAGTAGCTACAATCCAGTAGTAACCTCAGAACTTGGGAAGGCACAGTCATCTTAAATTCAAGATGATTCTATCACGATTCAGAGCAGCTGGTGGAGCTCAATTCCTGATTTTATCCTAAGTATTCTTCTTCATGAGACACTGATTAAACTCTAGATTGCATTTTTACCCAATATACCAGAATAGCTCCACCTGAAGTTCTTCTCCTTCCTAAAATGTTCAACTATATGACCCCATGAATGTAAATTAAGATGGTGTGCTACATAAAGGCAACAAGCTTATCATTCCTGATAGAACTTTACTTTCATGTAGTGAAGACATAGTAAGTAAGTGCTTATTTTGTTGGCCTTGGTACAACTATTTTTTCTTCTGGACCTATGAGTCATTACACAAACATTTTCTAGCCACAAACTGACCCCTCTAGAATCTGGTAACCCATATGACTACAGAGTCCAGGATTCTATTACAATAACTTGTGAAGAAAAATTACAATGACTAATGACAATGTATAGGCCTGAGATATATAAGATTTTATTTCCTTTGAATTTATTTTCAAATAAAAATATGTATTTGCCTTTAAATAATAGCTTTCATAGATAAAGGCAGAATACACCTAGACTAAATACAGAATGTAGCAGAGCAACCAAAGAAGTTCTGATTTAGCCCAACTTTGAAAGAAACCGACTACTTACATATTTAATTTCTTATTATTTATATTGTCAGATCATAAATCATTATAATCAATGATGTGTTGAATGATAATTACCACAGGTGCATAATTTAAGTTTATGATTTAGAAGATGATGGCCAAGAGAACAGCTATACCGCTTATGGAATTCTGTTACTTCTGCTACTTTAAACACTGTTTGACCATATATAGAGCACTCAATTTGTAAGTCAAAATATTTGTAAGTTAAAGGCCATATATCTATAGAATGCCAATTATGCATCTTATACATGTAGTTGTGAAGTAGAGGTCAGTATTTTTTCATCCAGATAATCACTGTCTCAGCTTACTCCATGTATTACATTGGTTCAGATTTGTCTACCACTGGTATTTTCAGATTCTTCAACTCTGAAAAAGCTGCAGAGAAACCAAGAACTCTCCATAATAAAAAACATATATTCTCCAGGTAACAATTTTGGAAGATAAAGACATTTTTTCTCATGTAGCAAACGTGATACTTTAACTAAAAATCAGTCATAGGGATGTAGATGGTGGTATTCTTGAGCCCTGTCACCGATGAGCAAGAAGTCCAGCAAGGTAATAGTTCTATCAAATACTAATCACATATTGTCAGGTTAGAAATATATTCTGTTCTTAGCAGAGATGTTTTATGTTTTATAACCTTCAGCCTAACAAAGAACCAAAACAAACCCTCTTTTTAAGGAATAAAGACAGTGTTGGAGCAATAATTAAAAATATAAAACAAAAAAACAAAGGGTTGTTACAGTATGGAAGAAATTCCCTTTTAGAAATTAAAGAAAATATTTCCTAATTTATTAGAATCTGAATATTTAATATACTTCCAGTCCAGTTATGTGTGAATAGGGGTAAAAATGTAATAGCAGCTTGTCTAAAGTTTTCTCTTAAGATTGACATTTAAAAGCAGTCTAAACCACGCAATTTAGAACTTAATCATATATTGTCTGGAAATGTCAGTGTGGTTAAAAATAATATTAGCTTGATCTCAAATAAGGAGCAATCTAAGAGTAAGTACCTTGCCTTACATTTTTCTTATATCCTGCATTAACTATAGAGGTTAATAAATTCCAGTAATATGAATAAAGTGTTTTAAATAGAAAGAAAATCAGTCTTCTTTCAAAATAAAGTTGTGCATTTAACATATAACATATAATCCTTAACTCTAAATATTAGTTATTATAAAGAAAACTTTCTAAAGCAAATGATATATTTTGCAAAAACATCCAATTAACCAAAAGATGGCATATTCAGTATAGAAAATGTTCTCTTTAATACATGTTTCAAAGGTTACTAACATGTTTGTGATTAATTTTCCTTAGAATATCTTGTTAAAATAGATATAATGGGGGGAAAATAGACACAATTAAGGAGAATCTCTGGATATATTACAAAGAAGTAGCCCAAAAGTTAAGCACCAACTTTAGAAAATTGACTTTCTAAACAAAAAGTATAATGTTTGAAATTCCTAATGCAGATATCACGTTTTTAAATTAACTGAAAATCATTGTTATTTGCTAAGAACAAATGTAAAGAGAAAAAGTAAGATTTCTTTCGAGGATCTTTTAATAATAGTATAAAGTGAATGCAATTCTCCAACAGCAAGTAAACATCAGTGTTCCATGCTATCAATTATCACCCAGATTTTTTACTATGGAATATTCTACTATATTCTAGTCCACCAATGTTATTGAAATCACTGGGCTTTACTGTACAATGAATATCTTTCTGCTTCCATATAAAATGATTTCTATAACCATGCTGTATTATTTATAATTCACAGTGATTTTTATATTCTCACAGTCTACTACAGATTTTTCTTTGTGATTTATGTTAGGCTGTTTTAAAGCTTCCTTCATTTTTATGGTTTATTCTCCTCCCAGAAAAGATAACAATCCATTCCATGTATATGCTTCATGATAAACGGACAGATTGACAGAGGGTGGACACATGCGGATTGTACATAATAGAAAGGAGATTGATGAACAACTGGTAATGCCGTTATAAGGTATTTTTCACATGGGAAAAAATAGAAAATGGACTACAGAAATGAGTGAGACTTACATGACAGAATTTTAAGCAGACATACATTTCAATGTCCACATAGTGCTCATTTGCTCAGAGCAAACACAAAGGTTAATAGTTCACATCGGTAACATTATGTTGGCTACTCTGTCATTATTCCTGAGAACCTGTTTCCACCATGTGCATTTGTCAGAGTGTCAGTTGCTGTCAGCAATCCACAATGGTGGAGAATCAAAACAATCTAGATAAAAATAACTTCTGTAAGGGAAAAATAGCTATTATATAGAATTGGTGAGCACTGGTGACTCTGGACAAACGAGATGGGCAGAGAGTTGAGAGCTGAGTGGGTATGAGGACAGCAGATCTTCTAGCAGTTGTAAAGGTGACTCCTGACCCTTCTCTATGCCTGTGCTGTGACACTGCACTACCTCTTTGGTCACTTCACCACTTTCTCCTCAATCACATTTACTGCTTCTCATCACCATGCAGAGGACACTTCTCTGCATTCCTTAGATTCTAAGGTACACATCTGCACATTGTAACATATCTAAAAAAGCTATAGCTTTAAAACTAGTTATCAACAGTTGCTTTTATAATAGGTGTAAATATTTAAGATCTTTTTTTCTAATCTTAAACTGCTTCGTGTCTTAGAATCAAGGAAAGAGATATTTCCTGATAGAGACCATCTCTAATCTAAATTTTATTCCTCCTCCCTCCTGCTTCATTTTTTTTTTTGTCTTTGGTTGTTTCTTACACACTTTTTTAATGGAGAAAACTGTTTAACAAATTACAGCACATCAGAGCCTCACATCAGTACTAAAAGATTTAGAAGCAACACAACGTGAATATAGTTAACACTACTGAATTGTACACTTAAAAATGGTTAAGATGCACACACCCTGGTGGAGTAGTGTTTGGGTCCACTGCTGCTGGCCAAGTGCAGTCCACGTACAATGCCAAGACCCAGGTTCCCGTACCAGGGCCATGGAAGAACCACCAAGATGTACAACTAAAAATATACTACTATTGCTACTACTACCAATAGGGCATGTCCTGGTGAAGTAGAAGTTGGGTCTATTTTCTCCAAAGGCATGCACATGCCCCTGGGTTTGAGTCCCAGGTCCCAGGGGAGGTAGCCAATGTGAACAACTAAGTAAAAATAAAATAAAGTGCTTCTCCCTCCTCGTCCTCATACCTGCCTGTACTTTTACTTAAAAAAAAAAGGTTAAGATGGCACATAATTAGTTATATGTATTTGACCACAATAATAAATTTAAAAACATTGAAGGGAGGCCACCAAGTCTCACTGATATAGCTCATAGCTGTATCTTCTCACTTCACAATCAATGACCTCTTTCTATCACATCAATTAGCTATAAGCCAGTCCACCCTCTCAACACACAATAAACTAGCATCAGGCTGGAGGCCTTACTGAAGGAGGCAGAGCAGAGGAGTTCCTTTCATTCTGTCCAGAGCCTGGAAGTTCACTGATGGGGAGCCAGCATCTCAAATCTCTAAATAAATTCTTCTAACTCTTCCTTTGATTCAAGCTTTTAAATAAAATATGCCTGGGGATGAGGGAGAGTAAAATATACAGAGAGAAAGGGGAAACATTTTTAAATACTATGAGTCTAGCAAGTAAAAGGAAAATTCATCTGCTCAAGACTGCAAAAAAGAAAATGTTGTGTTATATTACTAGATGAAATATTCGTAAATTACCTGAATTAGCACGTCTATATTAATCTATTAAACACATTCCTATGAAATTACTTTTAAAGCTAAAGAAAATAAAATTGAAAGAGGCTCTTACAAGTCAGTAGGAAATCTTTTTTTAATTATTGATATTTCTTAAATCGTAAGTGCTACGTTCATTTTTTAGGATTAACAATGTATCTCAATCAATATTTCACACCACACCCTAAATGTAAGTAGAGATGAGAAACAAATGTGAGACTTTCAACCTAAAATGATAAAATGGTATCACTCACATAACCACAAAATACCGATGAGTACAAAAGACGACAAACAACAATTCACAATGCCAACACAGCTCCATACACAATCAGCATCAGAATCTTGATGGAACAGGGTTCAAATTCACCTCATTTTGGTTTCAACTTAATGATTGAACTGCTGCACCAATGGAAGTGAAGTGAATCTGTTCACATGAAAAAAAAGGACAAAAAGCTTTTTCCACTCTCCCAACCAAACCAAACACAATAGGCCATCCACTCGCTCTCATGTAGATGCTGATTTGAAAAGATGCTAGCTCTCCAGTTTACCACCCCACACAAAGTCCTCTTACTCTACATCTACTGGAAAGAGGACTTGATATCGAACAAGCTGGTGGAAAAACTGACAAAAGGACTCTGAAAAAGAATCCTCTTTTGTAAAAAAATGGTAGATAAAAGACAAACGTAATTGTGGAAAACGCCCTTGTGTTTATTATGGTATCTATTCTGTGTATCAGAGTCATGTATAATAGAGGTTGCAGAAACTGTCTCAAGGAAACAGATTTGCATTATATGAAAACTAGAACTGGACTCGCAGATGCATGCATGAAATCTATTTCTAGCAGTGAAACATAAAACATGACCTCACTATCACCCAAATGTTTAACCAACAGGCAACAAGGTATTCTTCATATTCCAACAGCTGCAAACACTGGACCTAGCTGGACTTCCTTCCACTGCAGAATGAGAAAGTATGAAGAAAACAAAATATGAGGACGAGACAGACTTCAGGAAACCAGAAAACAAGAGAAGTTCCATAAATTCTGGCATTTTAGTAGACGACAAGAAAACCATATAACTTCTTGCAACAGTAAAAGAAATCTTTAAAGAAGAAAAGATTTGAAAGAAAAAAGGCTCCGGAATAAGATAAAAAATGGACAAAGTTAAGATAAGAAAAACTGTGAGGAATATAAAAATGCTAGAACAGAAAAGAAAGTTACAATAGATGCAGTAGGTTAATCAGAGGTGCAAGAAACAAGTTTGAGAGAAGTATTCTCAAACGGAGATGGTGGTTTGTGGACGGCAGAGTGTGCTGACATATATATAAGGAGTGGGGCTCCTATACATATGAGTTTATTTTAATGTGTGTAGGGAAAAAAAGCTTTTTAAATAACAACATAGATGGTAAAGAGCAATAACAAAGGCTGAAAATGTTGAGAACAAGCGATATATATGAAGATTTGAGAACAAGGATTCAATGCAAGAATATAGGAATGACTTTTTATGGGTTTTTTTTTGTTTTGTTTTTTTAAGAGGAAAGAAGCAGACAGGACTGAAGGTGAGTAGGCAAGGCAGACAGGAAGAGAGGAGGAAGCAGCATTTTATTTATTTAGTGACTTGTTCACGATGGTTGTTTCCCCTCCCGCCACCAGGGACTTGAACCCAGCTCCTCGGGCCTTACATGGACATCAGGGCTGCAGGCTTCATGCCTGAGCTACGGCATGTACCATATAGGAACAATTTAAATTATATGTATATATATGTATGTATGTATGTATGTATGTATGTATGTATGTATGTATATGTATCCAAACACACGTGTGCCCTGAAGTCTGTTTTTGGCTTTGGGGTAAGAAAGGGCTGCCACGTGGGGGGAAGGGAGGGGGCGACAAAGAGCTGTCATCTAGGCAGCTCTAATTCGTGAGGCAAAAGAAATCATCAAAATAAACTTACAAAAAGAGCAAAAACCAGGGTAGTTTTACGCTTTCGGCAACACGACATGACAGAAAAACTAAGGAACACTGTCTACAAATTTGTAGGGAAAAGCCCATGTCCAAAAACATAATTATCCTCACCTTTCAAAAAACCAAGAACTGGTGATTTGGGACTCAGTTTCTAAGGGCGGTGGCAACAAACTACCCCAAGCAGGTGTTTAAGATAACAGAAGTCTGAAATGCAGAGGTCAGAGGCTCAGAACTCGGAAGGGGTACATCACTTCGATCTGTCTCCATCTTCGCAAGGCTTTCTCCCTAATTGTTTCCACTGCGTCCAAATTTCCTTTTTCTTATGAGGATACCAGTCATTAGACTAGAAACCACCCCCCACCCCCACCACCAATACGGTATAGCCGCATCTTAACCTGATTACATCTGCAAAGCCCCTGTTTGCATCAGTTGTCTTCACAGGTACCAGAAGTTGGAATCTGACTGCATCTCTTGAGGGTGTGCACAATTCCATAGACTGTGGAGGAAGCAGTTTTCAAAGATAGTCTAAGCCACCAAGGATGAATAGAAATTAGAACAGAAGCATGAGGTCATGACCAAAGAAGGCTCTGGGGTCCCCAGGCTCACCGTTAATAGCCCACTGGCCGGAATAGCGGGGTGCACGGGGCGGCTCTAGAGCAAAGCGCAGCTGAGGAATGCATCCCCGAGCTGGGCCTTGCCTCGTGTGACCTTCAGTGAGAACCACTTATTGTAACTCAGAATCCAGGTATTTAACTTAGACGCTTAAGACAATAAAAGCAGTGCCATTCTTTCTACCAATTGATGATGTCTCAACTATACTATTTTAAATTTGGGACAACAGTCAAGTAGAACTAAGAAAAATATTTTTCCAAAAAGGCATAGCTATCTAGAGCAATATATGTCAGTTTGTTTTTTTAAACTTCTATCTCATCTAGGTCCTGTGACTACGTCTGTACTAGGTACTTTAAAAAAAAATAGGCTATGAACAGAATTATGTATTTTTAAAAACTCTAAAGGGAATAAACATAAGTTAAAAATTAGCCCTGGGATCTAGGGTCATGGTTTCTAACGCAGCAAAAAATTGCGAGAAGGAAACTACAATGTGGACCACAGTTATTTCTAAGTCATGGAAACATTAAAAAGCTGATTTTCTTCTACTTTTCTGTATTTCGACAACTTTCTATAGTAAGCCCACTTTATTCTTAGAGTAGGAAATAACACGTAAGAAAGGCGGTGAGGGTACAGGGAAGAGGACAGGCCTTGCGCGGTGGAGTCTGCAGGAGGAACAGAATGTACCAGCCCCCTCTCATCTGCAGGATCTACATGTCCCCGTTGGGAAGGAAGCAAGAAGCAAGTCTCCAATTGCCCAAAGTAACCTGTAATAGAAACGGATCAACAGCTAAGTTTTTAATGCCTCAATATACTTTATTCTAATAGTGTGGGGACAAAAATACATCTGAATATTGAAAAATGCCAAAATTCTTAGTTGACTTGTCCAGAGTCACTTAAAAAATTTTTTTTTCTGGCTTTGCTGCCAAAAGAAACTGAAGATAATATTTGCCCTTTAGTTCTTGACTGTTGGTTAAAAATCCAGCATTAAACGTATCCAACTATCCCTGCATCCTCGAAAGGCCAAATAAATACATGGAGATGTAACTGTCGTCTAAGGAGGACAGGTGTCACATGTTTAGAAAGGAAACTGAGGCTAAGTTTTAAGTGGACCAGAAGTTGAAGTTTACCACTTAACCGTTTGTCACTCCACATCCTCATATAGTTCCAAATCAAGACTATTATCACCGCCATCTAAAAACAAATAAGAGTGATCTTCTGTCCTCTCTGTTCCTGGAGGGTTCAGAGATTTCATCAGTGGCTTCTGAAACGGTCTGTGAGGATGGACCACTTTAGTAAAACACAAAAAAAGGTAAAAAAAAAAAAAAAAAAAAAAAATTAAAGACAAAGATAAAATGTAAGCTCCAATCTTATTTTTATTAGTCAGCAGATAAAATTACTTGGCCCAAATGCTAAGAGTTTCTAAATGCTGACTCCCAATTTCTGTACTGAGTGAGGGGACAGGCTCCAGTGCAGGACCAGGACCAGAAGGGAACAGGGACTGGCCAGGAGGAGCACTAATCTACACTAGCTGGATGCCAGCACACAAATTTGCAGGAAGCAAGTTAAAGAAGTCACCTTCATTCTGTGGACAAATCTGCTTTAAAAGCTAAGAATAATCACTCAAACACCATCAAAATACCAAAGAAAATTTTACAGCACACACTCACACAAAAAAGAGGAGCAAAAAAGGCAAAAGGCTTTTAATCTCTTAATCTGAAAAAAATGGACAAAGCCCTGTTTTAAATAAGAAAATTTGTCATGACAGCTTTTGGTTGTAATTATATTAGGCTAAGGGACAAAAAGGGCTGGTCTGGCTTCGCTGGTCTCAAGCACAGGCAGAGAGGTGCGTTAGCCAGAAAAGAAGATTGTGATACATTCAAACTCACAGCCAGAGAGAGAAAACTGCACTGAGAGCCAGGGCTCTGTTTGGACTTGACTGGACAGCAATGAGAGGACTTCCTGATCAAGTCAATAGAAAGTGCCCTGGTTGACTGCAATCTTTTAGATTTAAGGAGATAATATCTGTTATCAATGCAACTCCTGGCAAGGCAGTTTGGTTTCGGTATAAGGTAGTAGTCACAACTACCACTGCACCTTAGAATCATCTGGAAAGTGGAGAAAGGGAGGTAGGGAGGGAGGAAGAGAGGGGAGAGAAGGAAGGAAAAACCATTGTCCAGGACTCTAAGGTCCGGCCTAAACAAAATGCTTTTATGCTTGCTTTTTTAACTCCCCAAAATGATTTGTTCTGATGCACGGTCTCGGGTGAGAAATACCTAGGTGCACCAACACATATTAAACCTTCAAGCTCTAAGATTGCTCTAACAACTTTTAGCGGTGCTGTGAGTGACTGTGCTCCAAAGCATCATTCTAGACAATTTACAAAGGAAAGATCACAATACAGTCCTCCTTCACAGGGGTCTGGAGGCTGCAGGTGTGTGTTAACTGGAAAGCACTTTACACATGTTGCGACAATCCTTTTCAAGCATAATATTTACTAGGAGAGAGATTTCAGGAACTCTTCATAAATCCAAAGATCAGAAACCTATGACCGCATATGCACACTTGAATAGCTTCAATGATGACTTTAGAAAAATTTCAATTTGTTAGAATAAAGTTGAAAACTTTGAGAAATGCTGTCTTTTCAAATCAAGTCCACGGTAGGATGAATGTAACAATCAGTACACATCTGGCCAAGAAAAATGAAAAAAAATATGGACACACAAAACCATATTCCTGCCCCAAAAGTTCTTCCTAATTTGAAATAATATATTCCATTTAAAATAAGAATTCTATATGTAATCAATCTGTAGGTAAAGCAGACATGATTTTAAAAGAGAATACCCAAAAATATGAGTTCAAGATTATATCCAGTTCCTTGACTTTTTTTTTTTTTACAAAAAGAAAAGCGCAGGCAGAAATGAGGTGAGGAGGCTGATAAGCTAGAAGAAAGAAAAGAAGAAAACATTTATTTTTATTTGTTTTTTTATCTTAGTGTTCTCCCCAGTCCAGGACTCAAACCCAGGTCCCTGGGATGTATGTGGACTGCGCTTGGTCAGAGGTGCTGGATTTAACTGCTGCCCCACCAGGCCAGGATTTGCCTTTAAAACAAAAAAAAAAAAAAAAAAAGGGAAGGGAGACGAGAAACGTGAAAGGAAGGAAGGGAGGGAGGGACATCTTTTTATTAATTCAGTTGTTCATTATTTGATTTTTCACCCCATCCTGAGTCTCAAACCCAGATACCTGGGCTGTTTGTGATCCACACATCAGCGTCTCAGCTGCCTGAGCCACAAGGGACTCCCCAGCCCTTTGACTTTAAAAAAATCTATAAGCCTAGAACACTTTCATGAGCTCTGAGAAGCTTACACCCACCTGCCATTTCAAAACATCATGTCTCCAGACACCATAAGTTTAATGTGGCCAAATATATGCCCCAATTCTCTTCTCCATTTCCCCCATCTTAATTTGGTTATTCCTTAACATATCACCTCTTCAAAGTGAGTTTGCAAACACTACTTTGAAGACAATACCTAAGGAACATATCATATGTAAGTTTCCTTATTTTTTTTCTGTTATGTCTCATCAGGAAAGAAATTATGTATATATTCTTGCGCGCGCGCGCGCACACACACACACACACACACACACACACACACACACACACACACACAGATACTGCCTCCATCTCACCACAAGGACATAAGTTCCAAGGAGGTAGAAACATTGTGTTGTGGCCCCAATACAAAATAGCAGCTGCTATGAGGTAACTTGTAACTTGTCAATAAGTATTACTGTCCAACTCATTGTGTGTGTGTCCAAATAATGTGTAGAAAGAGAGATTCAAGGAGATGAATCAAAAAAGAACAAACTACCCAGAGATGGTCAGGTTCTTTACTTAACTGAAAAGCTTTTTAGCATTCCTTCAGCTCTAAATGACCATCTTGCAGGGTATAGTAACCTAAGTTGAAAATAATTTTCTTTCAGCACTTTGCACATAGCATGTCATTCCCTCTGTGGAGTTTCAGTTGAGAAATCTGCTGACAATCTTATGTGACTCATTTTTCTCTAGCTGCTTTTAGAACTTCTCCATATCTTAGATTTTTGACATTTTGATGTCAATGTGTCTTAGAATAGGTCTGTTTGGATTTCTTTTGTTTAGAACGATTTGAGCTTCCTGGCTCTGGAGGCTTGCTTTATTCCACAGGTTAGAGAAATCCTCAGCTATTATTTATTCAACTACAGTTTCTGCCCTTTTCTCTCTCTTCTCCTTCTTGGACCCCTATGATGTGAATGCTTTTCCTTTTGACACTATCCCATAAGGTCTTAGATGCTGTCTTTATTCCTTTCATTTCTTTTTTTCTCTTTGGTAGTTTGCCTGAGGGCATTCTGCTGTTCAATCTTCTAGCTCACTGATTCTATTGGAGGTTTCATCCTTTATTGAGTTCTTTACTTCAGCGATCATGTTCATTTCTTTGACACCTTAGTTCATTTCCTCTCTCCTTTCTTTGTTCTTTATCCAGTCAATCTTCTAGTCCCTCAAATGTTGTCTCTTTGTCGTTAAAGTCCATTTACTCCCAACTGCTCTATACTTTAATTATCAGCTCTCTCTCCATCATAAATAAACCTCTCCTTCCCTAGTAGACTCTTTCCTACAGCTTACAAATAGGTTGAAATACCATCAAGTTCCAACCCACTAGGCTGAGGACTCCTTCCTCTGTCCCCACAGCACTTCAACACAGTTCTATCACTTAACACATTATGTTTTCACAATCTACATGTCTGGATGCCCATTAGTGTGGGCTCTTTGAAGCAGAGATCACAACGTTTTCAACTTTCAGTCTCCAAAGTACAATAAATTTTAATAAATGTTTTCTGAGTGAATAAATTCTTTCTGTACAGCTCTAATAAGTAACCCTTTCTTTCTATTCTCACTGTCCTTCCTCATCTGAAGCTAGACTTTCCAAAGAGTTTTTTAATTGGCCTTGAGTCTTTGAGTCTTATCCCCTCCAATGAGTCATGAAAACTAGATCCAGTACATCCTTTCTAAAACAAATAGTTCAAGGTTTAAATACACACATAGAGAAAAAAAATACAGAAATGAAACCAACAACAACAAAAACTCCAGTGGTTTCCCAGTGGTCTAAGGAATCATTGGCAGCTGGCTGATCACGAGTAATCAGTACTGAAAGAGCAAGTAGACCAGATTTCATTTCACAGTGCTCTGGGACAAACGGGTAACTCAGAGAGCAGCGCTGCAATCCCCTCCACTCTTCTCAAGGATTTCTGTTCTCAGTAACAACCATTAGTATGTGCGTGGTGTTTGCATACACACACATGCATACAACACATACCAAGGCTCATCACTGTCAGTCAGAATTAGCCCCACGGTATCACTCACCAGACCTACCCCTTAAAGCATGATTGGAGCTTTAAAGGGAGTGATATATGCCTCTTCAAGATGTTAGAAACCATTTACTCCATGAAAGACAAAACTGAACAACTTTAGTTGCGACTTCTAGACCTTCCATTACTCAGCTCAGACAGAATTTTCTCTCCTGTAAGCCTTACGTGTATAACCTCCGTGGTGGTTGTGTTCCATGCACTTCACTCCAACACATACACGTGCACGCACACACACACTCACACTCTCACTCACTCACACTGTACTCTCCTGCCTTTATCTTTTACTGGTTCTGTGTCTCCAGCTCTTAGCTGCTTGTTCATCTACAATACCACTCCATTTTAAAGCATTTTCCAACAACTCAGTGATCTCTCCTTTCCTTGAACTCCCCTGGTACTTAAGAGTTCATATCATATATTTGGCATTTACTGCTAGCTGTTAAGAGTTACAACTTTTGAAATGGAAGATTTCAACCAAAATCTCCCAGTAGTGCTAAAATACCTCCAGTCAAATCATGAACACTGATGACCAAATGTAGCATGAGAAGTTAATTCTAAGGCTAAAAGTGCTTGAAAGGAAGAGGGAATTGAATGGGCAGCCAGGGGTAGACGTACAAGTGGAAAGGAAAACACAGTAAGAGCTTTCATAGAACTGCAGTTGATTCTAGTACTTTCTTCTGTATCCCTTAATATGTCACCCAGGAACAGTAGGCCCAGTGAAAAACATAAAGAGAAATAGCATAGTCTTGTAGTGTTCAGGAACGAGGATAACTTTTTGAAAACATTAAAAGGAAGCTGATGTTACTTATGCAAAGCCCTGGCTAGCAATAAAGTGTATCTGTGGGGGAGTAGGAGAGAGTTGCCAGTAGTGATTATTCAATTGGATCATTAAACTTGTTTTTCAAAATGCTTTTAGAGGAGCACATTTAATTAAAAAAAAAAAAAAATAGAGGCTGTAACTCACGAGAAGCATTGTGCTAACCTGAGTTTGGTTTCTTTGAGCTGTCTGAACTGAGTGATAGATGGAAACGCGACCCACTGAGTTACAGGCACCCCGATTACTTTATTGTTGGAAATCTTACACAGCCCGGGACTCACTAGTGAGGCAGACGCAGGGGAAACACGGGAAAAGTCATCAGGGTCAAGAGAATGATTGCTTCCCGCTGCATCTTTTGCTTCTTTTGTGTTACAGACTTTATGTCTCTTAATAAACCCTAACTCATCATGAGTGCCAGACCAGTGATACCTCTTTTCTAGCCCAGGTAACCATGTGACAGCAGTTTGAAGGCAGTCTTATTTACTATCATTATCCTCATAAATAGAAACACACAGGTAGTATTTCAGTGATTACATGATGTGCATTAGTTGACATTTTTTAAAATCTCTGAAATTACAAAGTAACTTCTAAGAGACGGTATTAGGACTGATGAAATATGGTACAATTCCTCTAACGTTGACTATAACATCTTGAAGGCAGAGACCATGATTGAGATCACTCAAATATTAGTGATCTAATACAATCCGCCTTTTACAAATGAAACACACACACACACACACACACTCAGTCAGAAGCAGAAACAAACCTGGAATCCAAACTCCTGATTCCAAGCCATTGTTGTTACGTTCTGCAATCCTTCAAAGAAAACTATCGACGAGCTGACTTGCTGTTACATGCAAGCCATGGGAAATCAAAGAGAAGTTTAAGAGGAGGAAGGCATGAACAAGTCAATATTCTATACTCATTGCAAGATCAAGAACAAAGTCCAGCTGGCTCATAATGATAATGTAAGTGCCCAACACAACGCCCTGCAGATAGCAAACATTTTATACATTAATTGACACATGAATATTTTGCAAGGAGATCTGTTTTACTGAAGCAAAGGTTAGCAGTAAGTCGTGCACTTAGCAGGCAGGAGCAGTGGCACCAGCAGTGTGACCAGTAGACCATCTCATCAAAACCCTTTGAATGCCTGTCAAAAATGCAGATATCTTGGCTCTTCACAGGCCAAGAGAATTAGAAATTCTGGGCTCGGGACTCAGAAATCTGGATTTTTAACAAGTATTCCATGGTGGCTCTTAGGGCCATTAAATCTCAAGAATACGGGGCGTTAGAGAAACAAAAGAGGAAACCTGGATAATGGGGGTGAGGGGCACAATAAGGGATAGTTAGTTATAAATGAATGTAAAAAGGATTTAAATGTAAATGTACAAACATTAAAGAATCAGGAACTGAGGAATCCTGGGATCAAGGATTAATTCCATCAGTATGTAAGAGGCCAGGAGTACCATATGAGACATCATTAGGATAATTAAATAATTAACACACACAGGATCAAAATTCCTCTTGGGAAAAATGATAATGAGCAAGCAACACCTAATGTAGTTTCACAAATGACTCTTCGAATGTCTACAAAGACAGATCTAAACTAAAAATGGAGAAAAGTGAAAAGTATCTTATTATAGTCAGCTAAAACTGAGAGAAGAAAGTCAGAGGTAGCAAATTAATTCATGCTCCTCAGATGAGTCAGACATGAGAAGATGAGCTTTTAAAATTATCAAGAGGGAGAAAGACCAAGAAAAGAAAAATGTTGCTAAAAATGGAGTGGGGAATAGAATTAATGAAGACTAAACTAGCTGAGAAACTGAACTAATTCCTTTTAATTTGTCTTTGACAAGAAAAATGAAGAAGACATATTTGTATAATTAGAGAGAATGAAGACTTTGCAAAAATAGTGACTGACAAAAAGCAGATGGGGAACACGTGACAAAACTGAAACTCATACCAATCAGTAGACCCGAATGATGGGAAGCCAAGCCTCTTCAGGGAATTCACTCACACACTTGAGGAGCCATTTGCAATCATTATGGAAATATCAGAGAAAAATGGAGAAACAAAAGACGAAGGGGAGAAAAAAAAATTTAAGTAGTGAAATACAATATCAGCCTTAAAGTGATTACAGAGATTACACAAAAGGTCAGTGGTAAAACCAGTGACATTCTTCTTCACTGTCTGCCCCAGCACCAAATGTCGAGCCAACAGCAAGTAACTTCTAGACAGTTTTATATGTGTAAAGACAATGAGCAACAAAGTTAATGCTGCCAAACTTTTCCATTACTTTTTAATAGAAAATGACCAGAAAAGAGATTAAAGATCATTTCTCTCTCATGTACGAAATAATAACAGTAAAAGGTAAAATACTTGAACATATTGTAGACAATTAAACCATAAACTATAATCAGAATAAAAACCTAAAAACTCTAGTAACATACAGATTTGAGAAACTATAAAATAAAAGCAAAATAAAGTATAATAAAAAATTTGAACAAATAGTCTCAGTATTTTCTATAAAAAAAAATCCTCTAATATATTTGGAGATTTAAATAAAGAGGTGCCCTCCTTAAGAAAACTTTACTATTATCATTATAAGAACTATTGCATCCTGGGAGCCTCTAACATACACATTCTAACATGATCAAATCCACAGTCACATACAAAATGTATGCTTTTATTAATCTAGCTTCAACATATACATACATACATATATATGTGTGTGTATATATATGGTAGACAAATGGATAAAATGGCGTATGGTTTCAGGAGGTTGGCACTAAACTAAATGGAAATAGGTCTCAAATAATTTTAAACAAAAACAAAAAAGACTATGTAATACAATTCCTACAAGCTCTGTTAAAAGGGGAGAGGGCTCACGTTTTAATATCTTTTTATAGAAAGCACGGTGCTTACCATGTAGTACACGTTAGTACCCACAGTGACAAAACGGAGATGAAAGCCACAGAACTCACGTGCAGGACAGGTGCACAGCACGAAAGCCGTTACTCCACCTGTCAGTCCTAGTCCTCTGACCAGGTCCCTGCACTGAGGACATTTTGAAGGATTAAGCTTAAGTACACTATCCTCTAAGATATGAATTATGTTAAATTCCCTTCATTTATTCATTTATTCAGTCAGTCAGTCACACTTTCTGTGAAGAAAAAGGAAAAGGACATTGGTCCTGATTATGAGGAAAAGGCATTTCATCATTTTAAAGCCTTGATGGCAAATAAAGCGCAAAGGAGAAGAGTAGAGTCAAAGGTAACAATACCGCTGATTATGAGGGACAATAGCTCTGGGGGCTACAGAGGACAGCTGGAAACAAGCTCAAGATGCTTTCATTCAGAGGCCAAAGTTCACAGTGGATAAACAGGCACCTACAAGAATGCCAGCTGAAACAATCAAGGGAGTGGAGCCCATTCTTATCCACTTCATTTGACCCGATACCAAAGAAAAATCCTTTGAAAAACAATTAAGCTGATGTAAGAGTACAAACTGGCAAACGTAAATTCCCTCTCCTTAAAACAAAGCACACAAAATAAAGCTGTTTAAGATAATTCACACACCCTTATATTATCCACTAGGAATCAGATCAGCAAGAATAAAGTGTTTCCTCATCCTAGTTATTACAAATAATGGTGCGACCTAGGGTCCAGCAACAGACCAGCAGATGAACGGATAATGTGTTATATATGCATATGTGTATATCTGTATATGTATATGTATGTGTGTATATGTGTGTATATTATTCGACCATGAAAAAGGACATCCTGCTATTTTCAACAACATGAGGGACCCTGAGGGCATTATGCTAAGTTAAATAAGTCAGAGAGAGAATGACAAACACTGCATGATATCACTTACACGTATTATCTTATAACAAAGAAAAAGTCAAAGTCATAACAGCAGAGATGAGAAAAGGAGTTGTGTAGGCCTGGAGAATGCGGGAAATAGGGAGACACTGGTAAAGGGGGATAAATTTTCAGTTATAGTATAAATAAAGTTAGGGATCTACTTTAAAACACAATGACTATTGTTGATAACACACACACACACCCACCCCTAAAAACGTAAGAACAAATTAAGAGAAAAAAATCTAACCAAAAATTTGGCTCAAAAGAATAAAGCCCTTTTGCTTCAGTGTCAAAAGCAAGTTTATTCATGTATTTCTTTATTCAATTCTATGCAGGCAGTGTAACAAACTCAAGGAGAAACTTCATACCCCATCCAGATACTTCTGGAAGTTAACAGATTACTAGGTAAAGAAACATTCTCCCCGGAAGTGGATGTGCATGAGACATCTAAAACTCGAGTGACAGGAAGACTGACGGGTCTGAATGGAAGAGAGAATTCTACCATAAAGGTATTGTAGGCGTCACCTGGATGCCATTGTTAGCACAATGATACCCAATTTATCCGGCAAACTAGACTACTGAGAATTTAAGAAAAAGGGGACTTTTTCACTATCAGAATTTTTGTTACAAAATCCACAGTTGAGAATTCAAGCGCTTGAGGCCAGAGAGTGTGTTTCTGCTTACTGACTATGCACACAATTCTACCCAGCGTGGTTCCTGCCTCCACAGCGCACCCACAGCAAGTGAGTATCTCAGAAGGTAAGAGGAGCTTGTCTGAGAGAGCACAGCAAACAGACATGACAACCCAGACACACAGCGACAGAAAAACGCAGATGCATGAAAGCAGACGAGTGAGCTAGAAATGCAAGTCTGGAGCAGGTTCAAAGCAGGGGTAACATACTACAAGTCCCTGCAGGTGACAAGGTGACGTCTCACCACACATGTACACACACACTCAATGAAGGGTAGTGCTGCCAACTTCACACGAAACGTCCATTTACCAAGTTCAAAACCTTAACTTTCAATTGTCAAGAAAAGTCTGAATGTGCTCAGCATTTTGATGAAAAGTCCTGAAGGAGTTTAGAGCACATCACCCCAAAATATACTGCTTTGGCCTAAAGACTATTTTGAGTTCAAAACAGTTGAAAAACAGCAAATACAAATAACATCAACCAAAACACTCTAATCTTATTTTCCTTAAAAACAGGAGATGAATTCCTTCATGAAAGATGTCCTCTCTATACCAGAAGACACATGCTATTCTTACCCCTCAAGGATGAGCAGCAGCAGGAGACAGAGAATTCTATGCAAACAGATCTTGTTAGAAATAATCCCTCTCTTCATTTAGCCTCCCCAAGAGTCACTTTTCCACAACTGCTTCTCTATGTTCAACCAAATATTAAAAACAAGTCGTTTTCACCATTTCTTTGGGTTTTCATTTCTTTATGAGGTTCCCAGTATCTCGTGAAACCTAATTTGTATGCTTTTCTCCTGCTAATCAGTCTTTATGTTTTATGTTTGGACCAGTCAGAGTGCCTAAGAGGGTGAAGGAAAACTTTTGCTTACAAGCAATTTGAGAAATATCTTATAAAAAATTTCCATTAAAATAGGTTAAAATAAAAAAAAAAAAAAGATCCTTCAGTACTTAAAGGGTTAGGATTTTGTTTTCTGAAATATTAAGCTATATTGAAAATCAGATTCCTAGACATCTAGTGTTAAATAAATTGGGCATTACAAATCTTTTCTAATATACATACATGCATATTGTTTGTGTGTATCATAGTAATTTTCTTACAATAAAGTCATCAGTCTCTCTCAGAACAAAGATAGCCATTTAAGGGGAGAAAGCATAAGGTTCCAGATTGAATTAAGAAGACAAAAGCCATGCAGAGCTGGCTCTGATGACTGCACCACCGAGCTTGGGAAATGGCACCTCGCCTCAGTCCCGGCACACAGGTCTTAAAAACCAGTAAACAAGCTCAAAGGTAAACAAGCACCTTTGAAGCTACACGGATGGTGCCCTAGGTTTTCCATCTTTTCTGCACTGATTTAAAAGTGAATAAATGTTGCAGGCAATTCTGCTGTGTTCCCCAACCCACAACCCTGCAAACTCTAGGAAATAAAAGCAACCCCTACCATCACTTTATAGTCAAGAGATTTTGCAAAATGGCATGGTGGGGGAGCTTTGAAGGTTAGAATAATAGAAAGAGAAATATACCATGAATGCCAGAGGGGGGAGCTCAGAGCAAAGGGAAAGATCATGTTTATAATGGGCAAGAAAAGGAAATTCTGAAAACCTTTAGAGCATTTTACACAATATCCTATTTTCTCTTTTTTTCACTATTCTCTTTTGAAAGATGGATTCTAATACCCTTTGAAATAAACAACCATTCCCTACCACCCCCCTCTGCCTCCATTTTTTTTTCCTAGATAGAAGGAAAATAAATAAAAGTGCTGCTGAGGGTAACAGGTTTAAACAATGGGCAGGTGTCAGAAACCTCAGCTTTCGGGAAATCTCAGGCACACAACCTCCCCTCTCTAATCAGTTTTGTTTGCAAATGAACCTACAGGGTAGGATTGGCATCTAATGATGCCAGAGGCACGGTGAAGGAATTAGCCCAAGACAATCATTATTTTAAAGAGGTGTTTGGCCTCCTCCAGATTCCTTTATATGTTTACTTCTAAAGCAAAATGGAATTTTAATAGGCTCTTTCCATAATTAAAGAGACTATCTTTGTGTATTCACTGCCCTTTTCACCACTAAGGAAATAGAGCAACCTACCTAAGAACAAAGAAGCTATGAGCCATTTTCTTCTAGAAATAACTTGCAAGTACAGATGCAGACATAGCCAGGGTCAACTAGCACCCTTCTTCCAGATCCGAATACCTTTTAACTGAGCTTTCAATCCTAAACAACTTTGTCGGTGACCAGAGAAACAAACCTGGCATTAAAATAAGTGCAATCAAACAAAGTTTTTGATTCTACAGTGAAAACAAAGGCTACCAAGTCAGTGCCCAAAGAAAACCTTTGAAGGAAATCAGCATCCCTTTGTATTTGTTAATCGCTGGCACAACACTGAGTAAGAAACCACCTCAAAACGCAGGAACGTACAGTAAGTGTTCTTTTCTTGCTCACATAGCTACTGCTATCTGGGACTCTGCACCAAGACCAAATGGACAAGCACACTTCAAGCCTTTGCTAGAGGCCTGCCTTCCAGCATTCCGTTGGTCATGGTAAGTCACATGTCCAAGTTCAACATCAATGCAGAAGGTGCGGGGGGGAGGGGGGGTACTGTTCTCAGGGCTGGGTAGTGGTGCAATGGGTGAGGGAACAAATATTTGCTGGATAATAATTCAGTCTAGCGCACCCTTAGTCGCAGGCTGCTAGAGCGGTTTTGCTTGCCACACTCGGTCCCTGCTGTTAGAGGAAAACAAAGGTCTCATCGCAACACATCTAGGTAACAGAAATTGAGTTTAGCAAGTGTGCCATTTAGAGAAGCGTTAGAAAACACGAATAGGAAAGGAAAACTTAGAAACTGAGATGATAATGTATTTGAGTACACATGGACACAACTGGGAACTTTATTACCACCTCACTAATCAGTTGACTAATGAACTGTCTACCTTATACCAGCATCAAGTCTTTTGTATGTTATTTATAAGCTCTGTATAGAAATAACCTGCTAGGCATGCTCTGGTGGGCTAGCAGGCAAGTCCACCATGGTATACAGTCCACCTACAGCCCAAGGAGCATGGTTCATGACCCAGGACTGGGGCGAACGACTAAGAACAACTAAATAAAGTGCCTCTTCCTCCTCTCTTCCCGCCTGCCTATTCACCTTCAGTCCTACCTGCACCTTTCCTGAAAAGGAAAAGAAAAGAAAGAAAGAAAGAAAGAAAGAACCTGCTAGGCAGCAAGGCCATGAAGAAAAGAGAAGGTAAAAGAGATTGTGCCAAGATGTCTGACTTGAATAATGTACACAATGATAGTGGCGACGGCAGAAACTGGAAGAGAGTGGAAAACACCTGACAGATTTGTAACAGCTATTAAAAAATCTTTATGGCAAACATTTTAAGATAATTATAAAAGGTTCTAATTATCCACATACATCTGAAAGTTAATTTGTCCGCCATATAAAAAGTCCCATCCTACTGGAAACAAGATGTGGAGTTAAGATAAACTGGCATGGGCACACACGTGTGTGTGTGCAGATGCACAATCAAACAGAAGTGCTTTGTGTGTGCCCATGCAAACATAACAGAGCTTTAGTGAGTTAGTCCAATGAACCGAATACCAACTGTGTCCCTTACAGCATCTCACCAAATTCAGTATCTATGTTGAAAGGAATTATTATCGACATTTTACCAGTAAATAAAGTGAGCACTGGTAAAGTTCTATGATTTAAATAAGATTATACAACTAGTTAGTCAGAGAACCCAAATTTAAACATAAATCTGCTAAATAAAAGCTTATTTTCCCCTTGCTAATCCCTAAGAATGTGTTTCTTACCTTACTGAAAAGGAGGATTCTTCTATATTTTCCCACTCTCAGTTCTCAACACTACTCATATGGAGTAGACCAGGAAAGCAATTATGATCCTAACAGCCCTATGATCCTCCCTAAAATACGTCCCACAGATACAGACAAAGACAACTGGAATTTAAGAATCTGTCAAATCTGTTACTTTAATGGCAGGTATCAATCAGCTGGTGAAAAGTTACAAAAAGGGAGAAATTTCAATACCTTCAAGTAATGTCTTAATACAGTATTTCTTGAAATGAGCTTTAACTAAAGTAACTGAACCAACTGTTTCCCATAAAATCCTATTAAATAAAAGCATTGTCAAAAGGAAGTAAAATATATACTCTTTGCATTCAAAGCTCTAGATTTCTTCCTTCAGTCCACAGCTTTTGCACAGCAAGTCTGAACTTCATTACGGGTCCAGTCTATAAAGCCATCCTTCATGGCACATAATTCCATTTAACATGCAAACATGGCTCCAAGAACACTGCCTCAGACAGAGGGTAATCTATGCGTACTTACGCTATGCTACATTTAATTTATACATATATTACTTTGGAAGAGCAAGAATAGGAGAAAAGACTGATAAAATGGATTTCTCTAACCACAAGGGTGATTAGGAAAGAAAAGGATACTAGTAAATAGATAACAAACCAGCATTACCTTATCTCACTTCCAGATAATTAGTTGTGAATTTTTTAAAGCAAGGGAGTCACAAGGGAGGGTACAAATTTATTGTCTTCCACAATCTAATAATCTTGGTAGCTATGAAAGTTATCTATTTATTGATGGGCAACTGTAATTTATCTACCCAAGGTAAAATGCAGTTATTTAAATGTTTTTCTCCTTTTATGAATGCTGACCTCAGCAATAAACATGTAAATGACTTCACAAGAACAAAAACACTCATTAAATGTCAATAAGCCCCCAAAGCAAAAGTAGAAAACTGTCAGAAAACACTGTACCAGGTCAGCAATAGACCACCAAGCTCAGGAAGAAGAGTGAATTCAAGATGTTTGGCATGGAAAGAGCTTCGCAAGCAAAATCAGGACCGGGATTCTCACTGTTTCTCTACCATTAGGCCTCTGTGCCTCTTTTAGGAAGTTACCTGACTTTATGAGCATTCATTTCTCTTATTAAAAAACAGAAGGGTTTGATAAGATATTCACTCATCCAGAAATAATTAGTGAGGGTTTATTAAGTGGAGTAGATACATACTGCAGAGAACAAAACAGTGCCTACCCCCAGGACCTTCCTTCCAATGGGAAGATGGATCTATGTACCCCTCCAGCTCTAAAGTCTTATGATCGTTCCACATTTCAGGTAATAACTCATTCCAGTAAACATGGAGCCCAAAAGGGCAAGAAACAAAGGGTAAATTTATTTTTAACAGTATATTATTCACATTTTCAATCATATGCCCAATATGGTAGGAATATAAAATGGTGTAGTCAATGTGGAAAACAGTGTGGCAGTTCCTTTAAAAGCTAAACATAGATTTACCATACGACCCCAGAACACCATTCCTAGGTATATCTGAATGGTAAATAGATCTTCATGCAGAGCCTGTGCATGAATGTTCGTAGCAGTATTATTCACAATGGTCAACAAGTGCAAACCACCCAGAAGTCCACTGACTGACGAATGGATAAATCCAGTGTCCATACAATGAAATATTAGTCAGTGAAAAGGAATGAAGTAGTGACACTTACTATAACCTGGATGAACACTGAAAACGCTGCCTAAGTGAAAAACCAGTCATAAATATGATGCATTTCTATGAAATGTCTAAAACAGATAACTCTATAGAGACAGAAGCAGATTGGCAGTTAGGCTTAGGAGAA
Source organism: Solenodon paradoxus (assembly GCA_004363575.1). Classification (NCBI taxonomy): domain Eukaryota; kingdom Metazoa; phylum Chordata; class Mammalia; order Eulipotyphla; family Solenodontidae; genus Solenodon; species Solenodon paradoxus. The sequence goes on along the minus strand of RJWH01003323.1, from coordinate 114,726 downwards.
AGAATGGGCTAGTAACAATTTACTGCCAATGACCAGATTCCTTTTGGGGTTATGAATGTTATGAAATTAGATAGTGATGCCAGACAGACAACCTGTGAGCATACTAAAACTTATTGAATTGTATGCTTAGATCAAAAGGTAAACTTTTAAGGTATGTGAATTGTATTTTAATATATTAACCATGAAAAATTTAAAAAATTTGGAAAAATATTGGTCCCATTATGTAATAAAATTACAACTAAGCAAAAACTTAGAAAATGGTATACTGAAATAGAAAGCAGATGAGATGCTGCTGAAATACGTTTAAATATTCAGATTATGACTTCAAATTTAACACATGGTTCATTATTTTAGGTCCAAGGCAAACCTGGTTAAAGTTGATTAAAAGATATGAAAAGCCATGTTTCTACCAATTTTTTCTCTAATATTCTACTATAATGCTTCACTGTTCCAGTACCTTAGCACCTACTAAATAAACATACTCCCTACTTCCTCTCTATCACTGTTCTTCTAAATCATGTTCTTAATTATTTCAATTCCTGTTCTCAAGTCATCTCTCAGTTAATATTTATCTGCCTCTTCAGGCATCGATATTTCTACCATTCCCCTTTAATCAGTTTATGACTCATCAAATCAAAATTTGTAGTTCCATATACCTGCATAACATTTGTAAGTTAACTTTCGATTAGTAAGAAAGGGGGAAGAGATAAAACAGAAAAATTAACAAGTGTTGATATTCATGGTATACATTTTTATGAAAATTAACTTTAAGTCTTGGTATACACAATTCAGAACTAAAAATGTACAAAAGCAAAAGTACAAAGCACCAACAAACACTTGTGAAACAAAAGCAGGTAGAATATCATGAAGACACACTGAAGTGGAATGCAGTTATGTTCAACAAGTCTTCCAGCCACCAGTGTGAATCCGTTTCCTGATTTAGAAATCCAGCAGCATCAAAATTTTAACAATCTGCACACTGAAGCAAATGTATAGAAACTCCAAGAATTCTCAAAACTATATGAGGGTCTGTATACAAATATAATAAACTTATTTGCAAGAGTGATTATCATTTATTCTGATCAAGTTTCTTCCTGAACCACCTCAGGCATGTGCTTCAGTTCCAAGCACAAACTCTGGCCACTGGGATAACAAATGGCGTTTAGATATCAATGAAGACCAAAATCAAGGGAAGATGAAATGCTAGCAATTCTCAAATTGATTCGTCCAAGAGGCTAAGAACTCTTTAAAGCTCGGTTTGGTTGGCCCTGATGAGAAACTGTGCTGTGTTTGAGAAATTCATATTCGACTACACTCAGCTCCAGAAAGCATGGCTGCTCCTCACATCAGACCAAGTGAATAAAATTGGAAAATTTTAAATCAGGACATTCTCTATGCTGAGGTTTAATAATCCGTAGACATACAAATCACTGTCAAGTGTGATCCAGCAATTCTGAGAGCTGCATTTTAAGCTTCCATTAGGCTGGAGCACTTTTACCATGATCCTATCAGTCATAAACTGAGAAGTTAAATACCCTATTTCTTAAACTCTTGAAAGCACCACAGAATGAAAGCAAATAATTTGCAAACACAGGGAAGTTATGTCTCTCATCCTTTTCTGTAATAAGGAAATTGATTCTCTCTTCAAAATCTATCAATTGATTTTTTGTTCTTCTTTTTATCAGGATTATTAAAAAGTAGTATAATTTCTTTACCAGGGAACTCCAATCCAAAAGGAAAAAAAGTAGAACAGTGGATTCCGAGGGTTAGAAAGAGTGCGTGTGTGAGCACACACACGTGCACGCATGCATATTGTATACACTACCTTTGCACACACACGCTCTGGAAATACAATCAGAAAACGTTTGGCCACCAGCCTTCTGAACTATAATCTCTACCAAGGCAACTGATAGAGTCCCCAAGACAAGATGTTCATTTACAGAGTTCAGTGGCTCAACCCTGCTCTACAACCCCCATGATGCTCTTGTCCGGTACCCCAACGTGCACGCAACCACTAGATGGCAAAATGAGGTGGGAATGGAACTGATATAAACTAACCCAAGATGCAAAATGTTGTTTTCCTTTTATGACTAGCTGTTAAAATTCCTGCTGTACAGAAAAATTTAAACAGAAGTCCATTTCCATTCTACGTCCATTTTGTGAACCGCAGATGATTAACTGCAATATTTGGCATGCCACGAGATAAGAGTTTCTAAATTATCATTTCAAAATGTCAGGGGTGTTGATGAAAATGCATAGAGGTGAGCAAAATGCCAGAGCCTGAGCATGTAGAGAGCAAACAATGAAAGGAATAACCTCGTGGAGGTGTGTATCCTCCTATGAGGGAAGCATTTGGAGAATAAGCCAAGACTGGAAAGTTGGATAAAAAAACAATTACTCCTTATCCCAGGCAAAATGTTCCCCAGCTTATGAGGCATCTGACATACAATCCAAGTTAATGATCCACAAGAATTGATTATCTTGAAAGAATAAAGGGACTCATCTAATCACCCCTGATACACCTCGAGGAACACAGAGACAGAAGCCTTGAGAGTCACAGCTGGGTGCAAAGGTTTCTTCAGAGTGTGTGGAACACTAGCAGGGTTTAGAGGCATCTTTTCAAAATGAGCCCAATCACTCATTAGCGGGAAGGCAGAGATCCTCACCGTGGTTCACACTGTCAATAGAAACTGCTCAGTTCTCGATATTGCCTTAAGAGAGGCAGCGTCTGAAGTTACCAAGAAGCTGACATCAAAAGATGTTCATCAGAAAGATCAACAGAAAGTCAATCTGGACAGAGCTACAGGAATGCTAATATCTTATAACAAGGGCCTCTGTATTATATAATCATGCTGATCATGGTAGCCATTTGTTTAAGGCAGAAAAAAAAAATCCACATACAATTAACAGTTCTCTCTTCACCATGTAGACACAAAATACTCTTCAGAATTGCCCTTGGCAAGGCCATGACAGCAAGACAAAATAACGGTTTTCATAATTTCAATACAATATTTCTTTAAGATAAGCAAAAGGAACCAACTATTTATCATCTTCCACAGGAAACTTTGCAAAAAATTGAGCCATGTAAATAAACTTACCATAAACATCCAAACAGATACTATTATTATCCCACACTTCATGAGCAACAGCTATTTGCATGTAATTAATTTGCCTATTTCTGGTGCCTCAGACAATGTAATATGCTTATCAGCTTGGTTGCTAAACAATAACTGTTTAACTCTTCCTTTTATATTTATAAGAAAATATTTATCTTGCTCTTTCCTTGACAGATTCGGAGCCATCTGCAGGCATAACACACAGAGCTGCTTCTGTGGTGATTACAGTCGTATCCCCCAGCGGTGCCATGATGTCACCACCTTTAAAGTGAACACGGAATCATCTAAGGTGGAATTCAACAACACCTCTACCAGCCAGACAGGTTCACCAATGATACAGTCTGTGCCCAAAACAATATAACCAGAAACAAGGCAGAGAAAACAACGAAGAAGGGGGGATGCTGATTGTACTCCAATTCCTAATTGCTAAATCCTGTTCTCCCTTAAAAGGCAACTTCCTACCATCAGGCCACTGTGCCCTGTAGTCCCATGGCTGCTCAGCTCACCGTCTTCTAAGCCTCTCTCCCAAAAGATTCATAACTGCAATCCCTGGAGCACATCCCCTCCCCAAAGGGTACCCTGACAGTGTCTCGCCCTCTCCTGAGCTCAGGCCCGGGAAAACAGCATTGCTTTCCCTACTGGAGTTGTCAACACCACTGATTTAGCTTGCAGCTGTGAGAATGCCCCTGATGTTACTAAAAACTGACTCCAGAGACGTACACTAGTCACTTGTCAACTCTTGGGGTAAAGAGTATAAATCTTCCACCAGTTGCGCACACACACACACACACTCTCTCCCTCTCTCTCCCTCTCTCTCCTCCCCCCTCTCTCTCCCTCTCCGCACTCCCTTCTTAAAGAGTAGCTTTTCTGACAGAATATAAGAAAAAAGAGCCAAATTGATGACATGCTTTTATGGATTATCTGACCATATCTATAAGCTAAAATTCACATCAAATATGCAATATCCTAACAGCCTAAAATGATGTTACTTTAAAGTACTTCTGGCATATCTTTGCAAAACTTGTAGAACATAAGACTATGTAACTAACATCCATTCATTTATTCAATAATTTACTGAGTGCCTACCATGTCCAAGGATGGTACTACTTACTGAGTGCACAGTGATAATAAGGTAATTGCGTGGTTCTCGTTTTGAATGAGCTTAAAATCTGGTAGGGAATTGACAAAGGTGCACACATGCTTATGTATACATGTGCGCCCACATACACATACACAAACCATGTGAAAAATAATATGAAGGTAAAATAAAGCATAGCATAAGAAAACTCAGCGTGGTTTACCAAAAACAAGAAGGGAAAGGTGCCATTGCATATCTAAGGCAGTATTAGCTTTACCTGGGGTGTCACTCCTCAGTCTAATGAAGCCTCTAGAACAAGTGCAGAATTAATCTCTAAAAGAATTCTCACTTCAATTTAGCTCATCCTCAGTTACTCCATTAACTCTACCACTTTCCTTAATGATATTTTCAAAATAAGACTTATTTCCTTTTCTTTTAAAAATCAGCAATGCCCATAATTTCTTTAGTAAAAGTTTCACATACCTCTCTAAAATTATAGCTACAGATTTCTTTTTCTATTACGAAAACAAACGAGATTCCCAGTTTTTAATTGCTCCATAAATCCCTGAGGGATTTTCTACCAATGCCCATTTCAATCACCTCTAAGTTGAATGTCATTCCAAACTGGGTCATTTTGAAGAGCTGCATGAGCCAATAAAACATATAACCTACATAACCTCCATGTTAAAACAAAAACGTCGTTCTAAAAACAGTCCTACACAATTGGACTGATTTCACTGACTTCCATGTAAGCATCCATTTTATTACATAACACAAGCAAGAGGGAACATAGAACTCTGACTTTCCGCATGCAATGCATACATGATACAATGCAAGCTACCTAAGGACCCTTTTGTTACATAATGTGAACTATAGAGAACACAGAACTCAGAGTAGGTCGCTTCTTTAGTACACAATGAGCTAAGTAAGTACTCTTTCTATACGCCATGTAACCAATTGAGGACACAGAAGCTCTAAGACTAACCTTTAACATGGAAATGTTAAAACTATTATAGGTAAAGTGACTTAGTCTTCACTGAGAAAATTAAAAAAAAAAAAAAATCTCAGATCTGAACTTCTGTTTTGAGTTTTACCCACATCATTATCATTCTGGCTACCTACCATTCTGGCCAGAGAGGCATGTATGGCCAGACTGGCCTGTCTGCAGTGCTCAGAGCACAAGGAAGACCGACAGGCCCAAAAATATCAGGCAGGACCCTGGCATGAGTCAGAGACACAATGGGTCGAGCTCTTCACCAAAAATGAAATGTTTAAATGATCTTAAGTAAGACTATCAAGCAAAAGATAAAAATCACCCCATAAAGCACTTATTTCTATCTCTGCCTGGTATTATAGGTGGTCATTTACACATCTGGCTCCCTCAGTAAATTAAAAACTGCTTGAGGGCAATGATTTTTCTTCATCTCACTTCTCTAAAGTGTTCTGGGAGAAAAAAAAAAAAAAAGAGTTCAATGTCTGTTCAATAAATGAAGAAATAAAATTGGCCTTAAGAAACAAATCACAAGGACATTAGCAGAGAGGGAGAAATGAGCAGTTAAGAAATTCCAAAAAAAAAATTTAAGTACCAAACTTTTTGGCCTTCAATTTAGGTCTCTAGTTGAAATGAACACAAAACAACTCAAAATGCTTTAAAGAAATTTTTTTCTAAAAAGAGGGGACTTTATGATATGAGTTTAAAGGTATATTACACACAGGAAAATGTGTAACGAGAACCAAGAAAAGCAAGCAGGCGCTGGAAAGTAGACAAGATTGCTAGGAGTGAGTTTTCCTCTCCATTCTGATGCTCTTTGGGGGTCTAATTTCCCTCTACTGTCTGTGCATGACAAGCTTTCTCTATCTTCCTTACACCAGTAGAAGACAGTTGTATTAAAGCTTCCTCAATTTCAAGTCTCCTTACATTAGATCAAGGACAAAATGAACATATTTAGGTCCCAGATGCAAATACCAAAGTAGAGAATCAGCAGAGCCCTTTTTGGGTAAGGCAACCATCCCGGCTCTGAGACTGCAGCAAACAATCAAGGCCCGTTCATGACTTTCAGGCGCCGGTTCCTACGGGAAGAACTGTGAACTAGGACAACATCCATACTTTCGTGTAATGCTCTCCCCTTGGGCGTGAGAAGGACCTGTGACTTGCTTTTAATGAGAATATGACAAAGATGACAAACATCACATCAGGCGATAGAAGACTGTCTTTCTAGTAGTGACCCAACACCACCCGCATTGCTGTCTGTGAAGAAGCCAGCTGCCATGAATCATGGAACATCAAGAAAATGAATGTGGCCAACAATGAAAGAAGCCTGGAAGCAAACTCTTTCTCAGGTGAGCCTCTGAGGCAAACCCAGCCCTGACGGACAGCCTGACTGCAGTCTGGTGAAACCCTGACAGAGAACCTAGATACGCAGTCAGGGCTGCTGGCACGTAGAGACTACAAGATAATAGTTGCATGCTTTCGATCACTAAGTTTGTGGTAAGTTAGAAAACTCACAGAGGGGGTCTGGTTTGGGGGATGAGATCTGCGATCCCCACTTTAAACAGCACTCCTGTTGACTTAACACACCAGTATCTGCCTCCTCCACCTGAGAGCAGCGAGTTGCTCTTGTCTATCAGCACCCGCCAGCTCCCAGGACAGCAGTCCTGGCCATCTCTGCGCCACTGTTACCTTCCCAGTCTTACATCATTCAGAGTTTCGTTTACTCTTTGCAATCTTTTTCACATCAAAATAGCATCGATGATAAATTTCTTTACTGCTGGTTCTCAAAACTTCTGACTGCCTTCGAGGATGAATACCACCTTAGAGAACTGGAGAATTTCAAACTTGCACATGTAAATAAGGCCTTATCTGTTCCATGCCATGAGCCTCCTTTCCTTTTTCTTCCTTGACACTTTCCCCATCCTCAGGACCTTTTATCAGCTTGGCTGACCCTGTATTGTTATTTCATTTCCACCAAAATTCTCACAAGATGATTCATCTGATGGTCCCTCAAATTGAAACCACTGTGCTATTTTCTTGAAATCACTTCTCCACTTTACCTTCTTTAATTCTGCCTAGACTCCCTGCTACTTGAAATGACACTGTTATTTGGGAGTCTCTTCTGTCTCTTCTGCTGCACGAGGCTCCTTGAATTCACTCATCAGGAAGACTATATTGAACCACTTATCACTCTGAACATTGCCAAGAATGACCTTTTTCACAACATTGAAAATATCTGTCGTCCTTATAATATTTCCCCATAAGTGTCCATTAATTTTTCATTTTCAATCTAAATTCTAAAAGCTTATCATGCATGAGGGCTTCATCTAATCCAGTAACATACAAAAGAGTTTGCTATAAAATAGCTGGCCAATCAATTACAACGGTCTCCTGGACTCAGAGTATATTCACCAACATTGTGGTTCTCAGTTCCTCTTAAGCCTAACAATATTCACAGAAGGCATTACAGTTAGTGATTATATCTACTAATTCAAAGCAGGATAAAGAAAAATGCAGACTCCCAGGAGTGATGTCCACAGCAGTATCTCAGGAGGTGGGTCATGAATATTGAGAAAAGTTTCAACCAGAGATTCTGTTGTGATCCCTTGAAGATTGTGGTCCCTAGTCTTACCCCAAAAGAATCAACACACTGACCCATTTTTTTCTTGCCAGCACTTGACCATCCTGCGTACATGTTGGACATTTTTCTAATTTTTAACACATTGCTTTCCATGAATGCTGGGCTTTGAATTCACCAGTATCTTAGCAGTAAGAAAGTAAAAGACTGATTATTCAGAATTCTCCAGGAACCAACACACTGCCTGAGCAAGCAAAAGGAGCTAACAGGCCAAGCTTCTGAGCCAAGCTACTTTTCCATTCCTTTCACATTCAGATGAAGCAAGAGAAACTGCAGCATAATCAATACTAAATTTCTGGGCACTGATGTATCACGTCAAAAAAAAGTGTTGAGTTTGGGATCATACAAGACAACAGCCTATATAGCCTATATATGTTAAGCACTGAGCCAAGAAATTGAACAACACATGAATTCTGTGCTAAGTAGCTGTCCCTTATCCTGGGTTTCATGATATGCTTGATGACATTCTTCTCACATGATGAGTTAAGATTGCTAAATCTGCCATGATCATTCTGTTATTAAGAGAAGACAAAAGGGGTGGGGAGAAAAGTCAGAAAACAAGAACTATTTAGGAAGTGTATTTTAGTAAAAATGAGGAAAAAAAAAAACTAGGTATTAATGGTATGGCCCTTATTCAAAATCAAAAAGGCATCTAATGATTCTTGCCAATCAAAAAATATTAAAAATCTGAAATGTATTTTTTTTAATTCACATTCCATATGTGCTATCCACAAGCAAGTTTTAAATATCTTAGTTTTTAATCTCAAAGAAGTTCAGTACAGTTATTTACTGTACATGAAGATTTTCAATGAGAGTAAAAAGACATTTAGCCCAAAGGTCCTGGTGTGACAGATGGTTGAGGACCATGGCAAGGAATGGCAGCTCTGACGGAGGAGGCCGTGTTGGTAAAGTCAAGAGCACAGGGGTAGAAAAAGTGTTTTGTTTTGTTTTCATTTCCCAGTTGTTAGATCTTACTCCTTTCTGGTTACAACTGCCATTCAATCTTTTGACTCCATCAAAACACCTTTTCTGCTCTTAACCATGAATCATATTGCCTTACCCTCAAACCTTCTGCTCACTACTCCTTTGTAATAGCCAAAATGCTAAAGGTTTTAAGCTCTGCAGACAGATCTGTAATCCTCACATGCCAACCTCTCCTTAAATTCTTTCCCCTGACAGGAAACTCCCTATCACTAAAACAGTGCATTCCAATATTAAGGGTCTCTAATTATTCATAAATTCCTTTACTGAGTAGTAATGTCTGATTTGGAATCTTTAGTCTGAGTGTAATCCTCTGATTAAAAAAATTAAAAATTACTTATCCATATGGGAACTGTTCAAACATGTGAAAGGAAATTATCATTTCTCCATCAAATCTTTTCTGTGCCGCCCTATGATTCCGCCCTTTATATTACACATTCAGTATGCTTTTCTTCAAACCTAGCTTCCAAAGAAAAAAAAGTCACATAATCACACAGACCTCATCATTCATACTATCTAAATTCAAGTGAACTCTCACTGTTGCTAAAGAATGCATTTACTCATCTGCCTTTTCTTTCTTCATGAAGAGACTCAAAAGCTCTTCTTTCTCTTTAATGCCCCCCATTTCTATCTCTATCACCCTGGGACCTCATTTCACCACACAGAGGGCATTGGCCATGCATTCGGTCATCATTCCACCCCTAATCCAGCATCAGTCTACTCAATCCCTCCCTCTCTTTAAACAGTTAACCCTGCCAACCTTTCTGAGTCATCTGGAATTATTTTCTTCAATTATCTCTCCTCAAATATCTGGGAGGGGAGGAGTTATGAAGGAATATTAACATTTATTGACCATTAGTTAGGTATTTTGTCCGCACTTTGTACACATTGCTTCATTCAATCATTCCATCTTTTTTATGGCTTTCTCAAAAGGTCAATCCATGCTGAATACAGTTGTTCCATTTAAAATTAGGATTAAATCATTTATGCATCTACTATATGCAAAGTACAATAGTTGGTCGAGATACATAGATGAATAAATAACCCATTATTCTCTCACTCAAAGGATCTTAAGAGCTAGAAAGAGAAACAGCCATGTATGGATCTATGTTGTTAACAAGGACGGAAGTATAGAGATGATCTGAATATAGAAGAAGTCACTCTTTAGTTTCTAAATCAGAACATTACTGAAGTGCTGACAATCAGAAATCTCAACCTGTTCACATGAACGATGGTCAAGTACTATACCAAGTTTGGAGCAAAAGCTATCTAAAGCTCTTTGATTCCTCTTTCCTTTGAAGTTACTACCCTATTTCTCTCCTTGACTCCACTGACAACCTCTTTAATGTGTTCTACTGTTTTTCTCACATACTATATATATTGCCTACCTCCTACACTCTGAATTTGAACCTCACTTCTAAAATCAAAACTCCATCCCCAGAGGATAGTAAAGTGACAGTATTTTCATTCAATGAAATGTTATTTGGCAACCAAAGGAAATGAAGAGCTGATACATGCTACACCATGGGTGAATCTTACAAACATCACCTATTGTAAAGAAGTCAGTCACAAAGGATCACATAGCATCTGATTTCATTTACATGCAATGTCCAGAACAGGGAAATCTTTAGAGACAAAAATAAATTGCCTAGGGAAGTAGAGGATGGGAGACTTGGGGAATGGAGGCTGACAGCGGTGGGGTTGGAGAGGGGGAGTAGCTACAGGCTTCTTTCAGCAATAATGAAATGTTGTAAAATTATAGCAGTGATAGAAGCAAACTCTGAATACACTAAAAGCCACCAGATTGTTAACTTAGAATAGACACGATATGTCACTATATCTCAGTAAGGTTTAAATATAGAGTATATATTATCACAATTATATTACATCTATAATAACTATATTAAAGATGGATCACTTACAGCTTACTCATTTTAATTTGCAACTTAAATTTATTGAAGGAACATTGTATCATAACATTATATAGGCTTAACGTATGTGTCACAGTAAATACGTATCTGTATATAATACTTGGAAGTTCACCACACCATTTCAGTTCAGAGTATACTAAAAGCCATTGAATTGTTTACTCTGAATTAACATGATAAATGAATTACATCTCAATAAGGCTGAGATATATAAAGAAAATACATATATTGCAACAATTAAATTACATTTATAATAATTGTATTATATATTTTTTACCACCTACTCATTTGAGTGTAAGATTTCTGACATCTATCCATGTGGATACCCATACAAATAGTTTTTATTTAAACTGCCATAAATGGTGAGAAAAATCACACCACATTTATCAATTCCTCTTTTATTCCTTGTATATGCCTCCTTTTACACGTGACAATTTTCTAAGCTGAAACCTACAAGTAGAATGGACTCAGCTGCAGAATACCCATGTCTTCGATTGTACCAACTATTTCCAGATTGCTGCTAAAATTGTTACAGCAATTTATTCCCATCATTTATGTACAAGAGTTCCTGTTTCTTCTCATCCTTGCCAACACTTGGTGTTAGCAAACTTATTAGGTTTGCCAATCAATAGGTGCAGGTGTAAAGTGAAATCACAATGGGGTTTTCCTTTTCATTTCCCAGATGGTTAGTGAGGTTGAGTATCTTTTATAATTGGCCATTCAATTTTCTTCCTCTGTGAATTGCCTAGCGATATCCTTTGCCTATCTTCCTTTGAGTAGTTTGTCCTTTTCTTACTGATTCGTATGACTCTTCCAAGCTCAGCATACTTATCTTTGATCACTTAGAAGACTTGCAAATATGTGCTCTCAATCTAGGGGCATTTTTAATTTTGTTTAAATGTCTTTTGTTATACTGTAGAGTTTTATGTTAATGTATTCCAAAATGTCAGTTTTATCATTTAGGGATTGTGATTTTTATGTCTTCCTTACCAAATTCTTACTATCATAATGTCATGAAAATATGCACTGTGTGCTCTCCTATGGAAGTTTTATTTTAGAGTTTTGTTTTTCATTTTCAGACTTATAACTCATCTGAAATTTCTCTTTCTGTATGGTGGGAAATGGATATTTAATATTAACTTTTTCCATATAGATAGCTTATTTATTTTATATCAAATCCATTCTTATCTCCACCAATCAGTAACTGATCCATTCATTTCAAATCTGTATATCCCATTTTATAATCATCAATGAAATAACTGATTCAGGCAAACATCAAAACTGGATGCAAGAATTATCTACTGAGAAAGACTGTTGAGAAGAAAGATATATATGATCTCTAGGTATCACTCTAAATTGTTTAATAATTACCAGGAGATCTACGTCTAAGTAAAGAGAGCCAGCAAAGTATTTTATTCAGGTGATCAAATTCAGCATTATTAGTAAGAGAACAAGGTGGTATGTCCTTTCTGCAGTGCGCACTGGCAAATGCACAATACTGCCGAGATGCTTTTCTTGCCAGTGTTTGCCAAACTGAATCTGATCAGGAGTGAATTAGACAAACCCAGATGGAGGGTTTGTCCATAAGACAATGGGCTCAGACTCTTCAAAACTATCAGTTAAAAATAAAAAAGAGTGAAAGAACTCTTCTAGATTAAAAGGAATTAAATGGGTGAGACCAAAAAAAGGCAGTATACCATCCTTGTGTGGATTCTAGATTACTCTTAATAGTCCAGTTTTAAAAGCTGTTTGTGGATCATTGGAGAAATCTGAATATGGGCATAGATTAGGTAACATTGTGTGAATATTAAGTTGCATGATAACATTATTGAAGCTATGTAAAAGATTGCTCTTATTTTAAGAATATATAGGCTAAAATATTTAAAGGTATTGTGGTGTGTGCAATGTATGTAATATACATACATACACATATGCACATCTTTCCATATTTCCCATGTGGTGTGTATAACATATATACATACATGAGAAAAATGTATGCACAAACACACATACAGCAAGAAAGAGCAAATGAATGTGGCAATTTTAAAAACTGGAAAACTGAGGTGAAGAGCATATTTGCCTTTTTTGTATTATTATTTTAGTATTTTTTAAGGTATAAAATTTTCCCAGGGAGAAGGCTGGGGGTAGAATTTATATTGTTTTCACTTCTGCCCATAAACTACTGCCTTTTGGATATTTCATCTTAGGTGCATATTGTCTGCTTAATATCAGTCTAAAATAAATACATTTCCCCAACATAGACTCCCTTTCTGACTTTCCTATTTCTAACAAGTTATTTTAGTATCACTTTCCCTTTTATTTAGACTCAAATCCTGTAGTCAACTGATAGGATACTACACAGCTAATGATTAATAAGAACTATAATAACTGTTTATTAAGACCAATCTTACTGACCTTTAGAATTATGGTTTTAAAGTTATTTTATACAAAAAGATGAATGAATGGAGAAAGAATGTGAAGGAATAGCTTGTAAATCTGTGAGGAACAAGCTAAGTCTAAGGAGGATTTCCCCCCCCCCCATAAAGGAAAGCTACAGGCAGGAATGAAGGCGGATAGGAAGACAGAGGGATAAGAAGCATTTTGTTTTTTATTTAGTTGGTCACACTGTTTCCTGCTGAACCTGGGACTCAAGCCCAGGTGTACGTGGCCTGTGCTCCTTCAGAGGTGACTGACTCAACTGCTATTCCAACAGGACAGGCACCAAAGGAGGTTTTTTAAAGAAAGCTGATCCAAAGACATTCCTCCTTAGATTACATGTAGATTACATCCTCTAGTGTCATAGCTTAGAGCAAGAAACGATCAACTGACAAGACGTCTTGGAGCCATCAGATATAGCTGATAAGCTATGAGGGCCTTCTGTGAACTCAAGGTTCTGGTTATAAGTTAACAACATGCAAAGCAGACCTCCACACCTGCTGAAGAAAGAACTGAGCCACAGAATCATTGTGCACATATTCAGCATGGTGCAATTTTCCCAGTTTCTGGGAATCTCTTGGGGTTGTAACCTGTTGTCTCAACGATGTGAAAATATTACCACAGCTGGCACAGAGCAGAATCTTCATTCACCTATGTTCGATATGCATTGGAAGACCCACAACACAAATACCATTCTTTATGCTGAGAAGTAGAAGATAACACAACATACATAAAACAAAAATCCAACACGGGCCCTGGGTCCAAAAAGGTCACAATGAAGATGATCAAGTAAACACAAAATTCCTACCATGTGCTAAGGTCCGAGAAACAGAAATGCATATAAGCACAGACAAGGAAGTCCATCACTCTTGCTAAGGAATGGGCTGTCTAAACAGGAATTCTGAAGGTTCAATAGGTAGACCGGAAAGGCAGGCATACCAGGTAGAAAAAATATCCTGGACACAGGCAAGGAGCATGAAGAGCAGGAAATGTTCTGCCTGCAGCAGGCACTATGGGAACCATGAAGGGGTGGAGAAGAGAGGAAGAGGCAAGACGGAGGAAAATTCAACTGCTGCACTGCAAAGCTGGTGACAGGCAAAGACAAAGGTTTTAAGCAAAAAAGACAGCTATGTGTGCAGAAGAAGGTGTGTGGCTGTTGTCTCTCTGTGTGTGTATGCGCACAGCACACATGTGTCCGCAGTGATTGCTGTTTGTGATCACTGCTTATAATGGCGTTGATGATATTCAAGTGTCCTGGTGGCGCAGGCGCTAAGCCACTGGCTGGGGCACAGACCAGATTCGTGAGCGAGGGCACGAACCACCAAGATGAACAAACACATAAAATGTTTCTTCCTCTTCTCCCTTCCTGCCTGCCTGTCTGCCCTCATTTCTGCCTGCTTCCTTCCTCTTGAAAAAAAAAAAATCTATTAAAAAAAGTAGTGTTTACGAAGCACCAAAGATACGCTGGACAATATTTCATTCAACTCAACAGTCTTGTGATATCTATCTTGATTTTCTCCCTTTATGGACCAGAAAGTTAAGGCTGAAAGAGGTTAAATAACTTACCAAGGCCCCCCAACTGGTAGATAACAAAGCTCTTTTTCCCTCAGTCTATTTCAGTAGTACTATTAACTAGTTCACTCACTCTCTCATAATGACTAATCTAGACTTTCCCTGAGATTAATCCAAACAGAACACCAATTAAACATCCTACTACACTGTTTTCAGCATGCTACTTCTGTGCTCAGATACTCTTGATGGCCCCTTTTTCTCTGTAGGAAAACATCCAAATTCTCTAATTTAGTCTCTATCCTCCAAACGTTCAAATTGGGACCCTCCCAAAACAGATTCTGAGGCCGAGTTTACATGCAGCACACCCAAGGAGCATTCTTGGGATCAGTGCCCACAACTCCCTTTCATGAAAGTAATGGGAGCAGAACAGGGAAGAGAGAAAGAGATGTCAAGATACAATAAAGACCCAACAACAGCACCAACTGACACTGTGAGGAGCTATGATTGGTTCTTCCGATTACTGATCAAAGTCAACCCACCCAAGAAGAGGCATCTTGGGCGAAGTGGGTCGTGTGGCCCTGGGAATCTCTGAGCTAAAGTCTTGGGCACCTGGTGTCATCTACAATGCGAATATGAATAAAGCCCTATTTAAGGACTCTATTGCCCGTCCAACAAAATCCAAACTCATTAAGCATGGCCCACGGCGCGCGTGGAGAAATGACACTGGTAAAAATTAAGTCATTTGCACAATATCCCACACTCAGCCAAAGCAGCAAAACTCAGTTAAGCCTCTATCTGACCCCAGAGTCACAGCAATTTCTCTTCTGTCACCAACAAAATGTCAATATGAGGATATGGAAGGAAATTCAAGCTGGCAATAACCAGATGAAAACCATCTACAGCAACATTTTCTTGAGGACAGTTTCACCACCTACCTAGGTCCTGTGACTATCACATAAAGTGACTCTAGAATGCTCCCTGCTAACTCCTTTGGATTTAAGCACTAAGCAAAATGACAAGAATTTAGTTTTGAAATGATCAAATTACCAGTTTCAGTATAGTCTTCACTGGAGCTTGTAAATCAGAAGAAAATTCAACGAGCTGTGCAAAAGGAAAATCATTGAACTCAACAGAAGGAATCTTTCTGAAATGGGCCTTCAGTAGATGGAGCTCTCCCCTCTGCAATGGTGCTGAAGAACTGGAAATACAGTCATTCAGACAAAGGTTCTGAACACTTGCACTGATTAAAATGCCAGTCGCCCTTCTCCTAAGAGCACTGGTTTAAACCTGCTACACCAACCACACTGCAAGCCTGAATAAAAATATTATTAAACATGAATTGCGCACCAACAGTGTCTACAGCATCCCTAAGAGAGGGTCCTTACATGGAAATGCCATTAAATCAGTGTTCTGAGAAAGACAGCACAATGGTTGTAAAACAATTGTGTATTTTATTTTCATAGGAAAAAAGAAGCCCTCCAAATTTATTTCTCTTCTTTAAATTTTAACATGATTCAAGCATTTATTTATGAAAAAATGTTCTTTACAGATTACAACTTTCTCCTAATGGCTTGCTGCTATCATGTGAATTCAGCTATGATCAGGTTCTGTTTTAATTAACTCAGAGGATATTTTATTTTACTTATTGACTTCGGATGAACATACAATTGTGAGACTGCAAATCCTGACCATCCTCTTTGGATGCTAAAAAACTTGATACCTGAATGTGGGGAAAGATCTAGACATTATCCCATATAAAGACAAATAGTTAAAATATTCAAATACACGCAAACAAAAGTATGTCTACGCCAAGTGCCCAAACATAACGTGCCACTTTTTATCAGCTCACTAATGCCAGCTCATTAAATATTGGTAAAAAAGCTGAATTCTGAATTACACAAACCATGGAACTAGAAGCTTCCATAGTGACAGTGAATTAATGAATGACCCATCATACTTTTTCACATTATCAGAGAGGAATAAAAAACTTGCAAAAGTCAAACTCAAGGGAAAAATCACTGTGTTAAGATGATTTACTCCATGATTTGTGAAAGGCCGAAGTCAAAAGCAGGCAAAAACTTACTTGAATGTCTTTCTGGATAAACACCACTGATGAGCTTCAAGGAAACTATCAAGCCCCACTTGACAATGGAACACAACTTTCCCCATATCGGCACACTCTTGTGACCTCAAAAAGAAGTCCTTCATAATTGATCGAATTTACATCTAGACATGCCTTCACTGGGGTTTAGGATTTTTGTTCAAATTACTTTCCTGAATGTGTTTAGATGGAATGTACAGACGAAGAAATTGTTCCAGTTTTGCTGATGTTGAATTCTGAAAACATTAAATCTACAGACACACAATCTGTGATAAGATCTACTTAAAATTCTACAAGTGTAAGGATGTGCTAAATGTACTGACAGAGGTCAGGAAAAGCACAAGAAATAGGAAATGTCCTCACGATGCATAAATGACTAAGAATATCTCTATTTAATGAAAGGGAATTTTCGAGTTTATTACTAATGATGTTATAAACTATTAAAGATAATGCATTACAGGTAATAGGTACAGGTTTCGCTTGCTATTCCAAAGCAGAATGTTCCAGTGTGCATGATTTAGTAGGTTATTTGGGGCATCTAGGAAGGACATTATCATTCATTTATAAGGGAAAATTTCTGAGCATTCCCAGTTCAGATAGTGGGAAACCTGCAAGCTGATTTAATGAGGACATATGATGGCAGAAATTTCTTTACATTTGGTTAACATTTGTAATAAAAACCATTTAAGACTATTTTCTTTGTGTCCAAAAATGTCTCTATAGGTCTAAGACATTTAGTTTAATTGTTTTGTAGGGCTTTTTATTTTATTTTTTTTACAAAAAATGGATAAAAGTTTATACTAACACATACTTTTGCCAAATTTTCTTTTGATATAAAAGATGGCTACCACCTTTAAGATGGTTGATCATCCAATATTCACATTTATATTTACATTAAGTATAAACTTAGATGCATAATTTATAATCTCTGTCCAAGAAAAATAGAAGCTAAATGACCCAAAGACAGCGAGCATCTGTAACTTGAGCCTCTTATGATCGCAGTCTCATCTAATGTAACTCCAGTCCTAAAATTTAGTAAAATAAGATTGGAGATGATCTAGACAACTTAGATGGTTTAGATCTATCGAAGCTAAAGTAAATCTGAAGCAATAATTCTTACTAACATCTTTTGGAGGACCTCAGATTTATCCAAAACATATACAAAATAAACCAGTAGACAAATGCCCACTTATACACACATGAGAATACATGTATAGTTACAAAGTAGAAAATCACACATATAGACACACATTCCTCAAGCTTAAGATTCTTTTGACAACCTTTGCTAAACTCCAATCTCCCTAATTTATTGCTTTCTTCTCTAATATAAAGCTTCCTGCTCTCCCTTCTCTGATATCCTATAAAATTTAAGTTCTGATAAGAAGACTCTGAACTGCTTTGAAACACAGGTCCAACACACGATGATGATTCCTGCAGGTTAACTACGTGATGTGCATGGACATTAAACCACTTAAAAAGTACACTCCCTGTGTATTGGCTCAGCAGAATGGGCCATCTGAGGGAGGGAAAAAATGAAAGGGCAATAAGCAGGCAGGTGCAGGTAAAATACATTTTCACTTCTTAGTCCAGAAAGGAGATTCACTGTAAACCTCAATGTCATTATTTATAAAACAAGGTTAATAATTCTAAATAGTCTTTTAAGCTCATATAGATATGCTAATTAACAATAACCAGAAGAATGCAAATGTTGAATCATTTCCAGTTCTTTCATTCAACTCCCCTCCCTAATCCTGTTAACACTGAGTAACCCAGTCTCCAAGAGCAAAGTATTTCCAACACTGGCGCCTCTGGTGGCTCAGGGGTTACGCCCATGCCTGGGGCACAGTCCACATAACAGCCCAAGGACCAGGGTAGGCGGTCTGGAGAGTGGGGGCGGGGAGGGGGACAACAAAAATGAAGAACAAAATAAATAAAATGATTATTCCTCTCACTTCCTTCCTGCCTAATGCCTGCCTGCCTTTCTTCCTCTAAAAAATAATAATAATAACTTCCAACACTTAGCAAACTGTCCAAAAGCAGCAATCTTCAGAATACCCAATCTTTAGGGTAATCAAAATGTAGGGAAAAGGAAGAAGGGATTAATTGAATGGCCACAGCCTGCCAAAAGTCTGGCTAAGGCTGGCTGCGAATGTGTTCGGCACTAAGCAAATATGAGCAGGGGCAGAATGAGGGTAGAAGAAAGTCGCGCCCACTGCTGAGTCAGCCATCTCCAAAGAAAACTGTGGAAGCAAAAGCAAATCAGATCCTCTGACCATCCTGGAACTGTTCTGAACATAAAGAAATTTAGCCTCCAGCAATTCTGCTCCTATAGCTGGCGAGACACCACACGACCAGGAAGCACGGATGTGACACCAGCGTTTCTTCTCCCACTCGTGCAGCAGGCAGAGGACATAAAGGGGAGAATTCAGCGAGAGCACAAACCCAAAGCAGCTGAAATTCTAGCATTTTTAAACCACGAACATGTAGCTCTATAGTCAGAAAACAAAATCTCAATTAAGTGGCAAGAAAGCTTGATCATTCTGTGTTCGCGTTTTAGCTAAACATTGATAAATTTGCGAGTTTAGTGTACAATCCCCGATGAGAGGTGCAGAGGCACAGCTACGTGTACGGACGATGACGACTTATCTATATGTAACCTGCTGGGAGGTTTATCTAATTTTGACTACACTTCTTTCCACTTGCAGTCGCGCCACACAGCTTCAGCAAGAAAACACTGCTTGTGTGAGGTGGTCCGAATACAGGCTACCTAGATGCTTCGGCAAAGTCTTTTGGTCCTAGAAAGTGCTGTATATTAAAATAAACAAAAGTAAATAAAAGAATCATTGATACCTACTCTATCATCTCCTCCTAGGCCCCGAGAATCCAGAATCCATGCTACTATGAAAATCAGTAGAACTCATGTAAGGTGCACTAAAGAGAATGTGGGAGCAACATTCTACTCGAATATGCCCACCTTGGTGTCAGGTTGATTGAGGCTCAAATCCCGGCTTTGCCGTTGGGCAGTCAAGTAGTAAAACTTGGACAGAGCAATGAAACGAGATGCATCACAGAGCCAAGAACATAACAAAAGAAACCAGTAAGGCGTGACTGTGCTATTACACCAGCAGCACCATCGCCTCCGTCACCACCACCGCCATCTCGTCATCAACACCAGCAGCACCACTACCACCTACATCACTGTCGTCATTACTGTACTGGTTTTGGAGTCAGATTCGGGTTCAAGTTGTGGCTGACATCAAACAAACTATCTGACCCTCTTTAGTTCCAGATCTGTCACCCATAAACAAGTGAAAACAAGTAATGGCTCTGAGTTCATCTAATTATTAAGAGGATGAAAAAATGAGAAATTTAGAAACCCAGATATTAACAGACAACTTCATACCTACATTCACATGTGCTTGTTCTAGTTTGATTTTAAGTGTCTTTGCATCGTCCTTTTAGGAAAAATGGCCCATAAATCTGTCATTTATTATCAGCATTTTGCTTAAATGACTCCAGTTCCTTTCAGTTTGTAGGGAGGTCACCATATACCTGTCTTATTCCAAGTCACTAATCTTTTCACAGCCTAATTCTCAAATATCACGTATTTTAACATAGTTTAACATGTTTAACATTAAACATTTTTAACATTAAGCCACAGTGACTTTAACCTTATATATCCAATCACAAACTTGACCGCCGGAATTGCTTTTACTACCGTGAATGCATTAATGAAAAATCATTGTGGCATACCCTGCGCGCAACGCCCTGTGGTTTAGTGGTTATGCACACTGCCTCTCACTGAGCGCTCCATCCCAAGAACCAAGGTTCGCATCCTGGGGCCAGGGGAAAACAACCGAAATGAGTAATTAAATAAAATAAAAAACGCTTCCTTCTCTCTCTTCCTGCCTGCCTACTTACTAACATTCATTACTGCATGCACCCTTCCTTTATAAAAATGAAAAAATCGTTCTGACACTTTTTGAAATGGCAAGGAAAACTTCATTCAAAAACTGCTGCAATAAAGTTATTGCGACAGGGCAGAGAGAGAATACAACTCCAAATACAGCAGAGACAACTGGAGATTAAGAGCCAACGAGCGTGGGGTGGCTGGGTGGTTCGGGGTCAGTGGATACAAAATTTCTAAGAAAACATCAAGGGTAAACGAATCCATACTAAATGCACAGAGAGAACGTACGCACATCAAAGGCAGGGATGAGGAACATGGATTACGTTGTCTAGAGCAGGGGATTCTCCCTAAACTAACAGGAGTCATGCTAAAAGCGGACTCAGGACAGATAGATGCCCACAGTGAGGCCGAATTAAGAAAAGGGCTCAGCAATCCCTCACTGAGGTCTGGTTAAGGAGAGCTCATGTCAAATCCAAGAGGAAACAAGCCGTTCAGGAGGACAAGAGAAGCTTCCCATGATAACAAAGAACATGAAGCTTATTACGCACACTCTGCCACTGCACTTTCACAGTGGACTGTCCCTCTAACTGTACAAGCTGAAGATTATAAAGCCCTTTGCATTCACATGGCATATTATATTTCATAAACCAGGGCTACATTCGTTTGTAGCAATTGATGATGTCAACAGAAATTACTGTTGCCCAAATGAAGACTTTCTATACAAGCAGAAAAAAAAATAATTTAAACTAAAGTGAACTGCGAAAGCTGTCTGTTATTTACATGCTAGAATCCCAGCGCTACAGTTCCTTCTCTGAAGCTCCTTTTCTAAGAACTGCACCCTTTATATTTATCAATATAACAAAGAAATTAAGAGATAAAAGAATCAAAAGAAATTTCAAAGCATATATACTCCCCATTTACAGTTAGTTTTAAAATATAATCCCAGAAGCCATTAAAGGTAAAAGCAGATTTTTAATGTTTTAATGCAACAGAGACTCAGTAGGTAATATAATGGCCACAGGCTAGGCTGCATTAGTCCACAATGCTCAGAAACTACTCAGCGCTAGAATATATGTCACGAATACAAAAAAAATGTGTTTTTTTAAAACTATGATATTAGAAACTTGTTAGGGTTCTGTGACCTATTCCACAGTTGTCCATGAAGGCTACACATAATGGTGTAAGAAAACAGCATGGGATGAAGCAGAGTCTATCCTGGGTGCAAATTACTTTACCCATTGCATAGATACGTGATTTATATAGATGATTCTCAGACTCAATTTCTTCCTCTGTGATGACGGAATAAAAAGATAAGGCACATGAAAGAGTTTGCAAGCAGTAAATCACTACACAAGTATTAACTACAAAAAAGAATACCAAAGACTCACACTCGAGATGTTTTTACAAGTCGTGGAACTCTTTTATTGCAAAGATATATACATCATATATCATATGTATGTATATGTATAGCTTGAAAGCCCAGCATCTAATACAGTGTCTTGTCCACAACAAGCACTCAAATACTTGCTAAGTAGGGTGACTAGATAGATGGATGGATGGATGAATGAATGGATACAATTTCTGTCTCTTTGGCTAGCTCTAAATTATGATCTCATTATGGAAGTGCATTTAATAGCAAACAAAGATCATATTCAGAAAAGAAATAATAAAATCAACACATGTTAGTTATACTTACAGTATTTTACCATGATTTGAATAGGGAAACCACAAAATGGAGGGGGAAATTATTTTTCACAACTTCTACAACTTCTCTATGCACTATTCAAATATTTATTATACTCATGATTACTATTCAAGATCCTTTCCCTCCTCCTACATATTTAATATGGATCATTGCCTACATACTAATATAAAATTACAAATTGTTTTATTGACATTTGCTCTATATACATCATTAAAACTTTACCACTAAATCAATGTTGCATGACTTTAATATAAAGTTTCCATAGCCTCAAAACACTGTATACTCTGTCTTAGACAAAATAAAGATAAAATACCTAACATTTAACTTTTATTTCATTTATTCTTTTTTTCAAGAAATAAATATTTGAACCCTTTTATCAAATGCTGCTGGGAAAACTGGAAAGCCATATGCAGAAGAATGAAGTCAGACCTTATGTAATGTCATCTACAAATATTAACTAAAAATAGATTAAAGATTTAACTGTATGACCTAAATCTATCAGTCTCTCAAATGAAAACATAGGGCAAAAGTTTCACAACTTTAGATTTACTGATAATAATTAGGATATAACAGCAAAGACATGGGCATAAATAGACATATTAGAGTACATGAAAATTTTTTAAATATGTTACATCAAAAGATAGTATCAGCATAGTAAGAAAGAAAGCCATAGGAGAATATATTTGCAAATCATATATCTGATAAGTGGTTCATATCCAGAATATATAAAGACTCCTAAAACTCAACCAAAAAAAAAAAAAAAAAATCAAACCTAATCCAAAAATGCGGCAAGGATTTGAAAGACATTTCTCCAAAGAGGATATACAAATAGCCAATAAGCACATGAAAGATGTTCAACATAACAAATTATCAGAAAAGTGCAAGCCAAGATGACAACGAGATGCCACTCCATACCCATGAGAATAGCTGCCATCAATCAACCAACCAATCAATCAATAAAAGTCAACAGGAAATAACAAGCATGGCAAGGATGTAAAGAAATTGGAACTCTTGTGAACTGTTAGTGGGTATGTAAAATGATACAGCCAACTGTACAAAAAAAGTTAAAAATATATTCATGATATGATCCAATAGTCCCACTCCTGGGCATATACCCTCAAGGAACTGAAAGCAGGTTATCAAAAAAGTATCTGTACACTTGCATTCCCAGGAGAGTTATGCACGATAGGTAAAATGTGGAAGCAACCCACATGTCCATTGTCCAATAAATGGATAAGAAAATGGTACAGACACAAAATGAAATATTATTAAGCCTTAAAAAGGAAGGAAATTCTGACATATGGTACAACATGGATGAACCTTTGAAAAAGTACATTATAGTAAGTAAAATAAACCAGTCACAAGAGACAAATATTGTTCTAGGAAATATCAATTACAGTCTAACTGCACAAAGTAAGAACCAAGCAACACTGGTATCAGGAGAGCTTGTTTGTTAGAAACAAAAGCCATCTAAACCCACACAGAGCTATGAATAAAGGTTCTCATTCACGATCAATAGGTGATCTGCACAACACAGCTCGAGAAGCACTGAATTAGGAAATGTATACACACCTCCCTAAAGCTGACATGAAAGCATCAGCCTGGCTGCCCCACCCTTCCAAAGCAGCCACCCTTCCAAAGCAGCACACACTGCTACTTAGGGACAGTTAGTTGAGACAAAAAGCAAATTCAGGTGCACTCTGGTGGCTCACGTGTTAAGTCTGCAACTCTGTGGTCCATGTAAAGACCAAGGATGCAAGTGGAAGACCTGGACGCAGGGGAAACAACCAAAATGCATAATTTAAAAAAAAAAAAAATTCAAGTTCTTCAGGATTTGCCATACTCAGTAGGCCAGAATACTTAAGCAAAACTGATAGAATAATGATTTGCTGTTGCAAATACTTTCCAAAGGAAAATTTCATTTGCGCTACACATTTATTTAGCAGAGCAGTGGAAATTTACATACTTAGAAACTCATCCCAGGTTTTCTAGTTTCCCAAAGGGCTTTAGAAAGCCCTTAATTATATACTAGAGTCTGGAATAACTATTTCATTAGCTAACTTTCTGCCCACCCCCTTTTGTCAGGTGAAAATGTGTTAACACAGTTCTTAGCGAAGGCACAGTTAATGTGTTTGGGATAGTGATTTGCCTTTTTAAAAGGGTAATTAATATTCTAGTTCCAAAATAAACACCACATCTATTAAAAATAATGCATTCAGGAACAGATTAAAAGGTTAAAGAAACTAAACATGTCAAAATTTAGACAAAAAAAGTCATGCAAAAATCACTATACTCACTATTTAATATCTTTAGTTATTTTTTTAAAACTTCAATAAAAAAATTCAGATGGATGATTTGTACTCTATGAAGAAAAAAAAGACAGAAACACTGTCCATGTCAAGACAAATCACATTTTAGGACAACTAAAATCCCTCAGAGGTTTAACAACTGACTGAATAGAAAAGAGAAGAAAACAGACACTTCCCTAAATTTAGATCAATATTAATACAAAAGTCACTACAAAGAGACTCCATCTCTTCAGGCTGCCCAGTAAAAAACACGTGCATTCCAGCACTGAGGAACAAAGCTATAGACAAATGGTGCTGATAACTAGAATGTTTAGGCCAAAAAATGCTATTAAAAATCAGAGTAACTCTCCCAGTTGGTTAAAAGGAAACTGAAGGGGCATCTTAATAACTTCTAGTACTTCCTACACAACTTGTTTGAGAGTTCCAGAACTCGACTTCATGAGAGACTTCTAACTTCCAACACCTCCAAAGCCACCACTTTGAGGTCTCCTATAATTGGAATTCTCTTTTCCACTGTCATCCTATGTTTGTCTTCTTTCTCCCAGCTAAGTTCTTTCTATAACATTCTTCCTTCCTTCCCTATCACACAACTCATTTTCCTGCATACCCAATCATGTATGGACCACACCTATCTCTATATTTGTTCTCTCATTAGCTAGTTTATAACACAAAACAGGAGAACGGGTCCTCTTAGAGGGGCCCTATGGAAGAAAGGAAGGACGAGAGGGAAGGAGAAAAGGCCCAAGATAAACATTAGATAGCTTCTATGGTCAACAAATACTAAAACTGGGAAAAGAGGTAAAGAGGAATTCCTTAGAGATCTGGTTTTGTTCTTAAAAAGACAACCTAAGAAAGAAAAAATGAGAAACTATAAACTAGATTCAATGATCTGACATTAGGGTGCTGCTATTAAAAAAAAAAAAAGCAGAAGTTCCTAAGGAGGAAAATGAAGGAAACACTGTAGAATCATAATCTCGCCACGCCCTGGTGGCTTGGGTATTAAATCAGTATCTGCGGCGCCACCCACATAAACCCAAGGACCTCAAATGGGACACAGGACTGACTAGGGGAACAACCCAGATGAACTAATTAAATGTTTCTTCCTCCACTCTCATCCTGCCTGCCTGCCTACTTGCCTTCATTCCTGTCTGCCTTCCTGCCTCTTAAAAAACAAAAATCCATACAATTATGTCAGTTGGGTGACTCCAAATAGCCGGTTACACACAGCTATTTCGAAGTAACTTACTAAATGGTTGCTCCCGAATTAACCAGTGCCGAGTGAGCAGAGGAGCAGAGGGGAGCAACCCATCAAACCTAGTGTAGAGATGCATCAACGGTCGGTATGGATAAGTAACTCACTGTAAACATGCAGCTTAGATGTAGACTAATCAGGAAAATCCAAAGAACCTATTGTCTGGATCCAGGATCTTCAAGTAACTGGATTTACTAATTTGAGGAGCAAGCTAATCTAAGGTCTCATCACTTCATGCGTGATCAACTACAACAGCATTGCAACTGCTTTTCCTGCCCTCAGTCTCCACTTAGCTCCGGCTGCTTACAGGATTTCAGTGTCACTCACCCTCAGAGCCCCAAATATCTTGAATGCAAACTCAAAATGCATACAAAATCACTGAGCATTATGCAGATTTATTCAATAAGTTCATGAGGAATTCTTAATAGGCATTCAAGATCCCCCAAAATCTGATCCCTAAGTACCTTTTAAATTTGAAAGGAATTGCTTTCATAATTCAGAAGAAAATAACTCAGTTAGGAAAATGCTGACACAACACTTGTATAACAGGAGCATGTATACATCCTTATCCTTCTCTTTGTTTAAAGAAAAGGCACAGGCAGCAAATAGGCAATTACACCTTGCAAGAACCCACTAGAGTGGGATACTCCATCATCAAACACATCATGACAAGGTTGTTCCTTCTCTTAACTCAACCATACTCTTCCATCCAAGTTCTCCAACTTTGGGGGCGGCCCCTAGGTCTAACCACCTTCTGTGTGAAGCTTTTCTAAAAGGGCCCAAATTCCTGTGATGTCCTAGAGTTTATTTTGTCTAGCCCACTCACGAAGTGCACATTTCTTTCTATGAATGTTGGGTGCTACTTTAAAAAAGGAGAGAGAGAATTTCTGGAAGGAGTAAAAATGAGTTTCCTAACTGAAGCCACAATCTCAGCATGAAACTCACTATGCCCATAATTCCAGCCACACTGATCTTTACATCTCCAGGCTAAGACAGACTCTCGCACTCAAATGAAGTTGATGAATAAGTGATGAGCACTTCAGTGACCCTGGTAGCCTGCTATTGCTTGACCAGGACGTTGATGACGTGGGATGTTTGGTTTCTGAAAATATGTGAAAAAATACACTTATGACGAGGCATGGAACTGGAGAAGATGAAAACGGAAGAAAAGATAAAAACCTAAGGTATTCAACCTACAAAAAGGTAGTAAGTTAATTCTCAAGTATTGGCTCAACAGGCATCACAGTATTTGTGGGCACCAGTTATCTTCAAAGGTAGTTAAGAATGTTTACCTTTCATGGTTTAAATGCTATTCATCTCTTTCACCCTTTCAACAAGGTGTGGTATGGCTGAAAAGAAAAATAATAACTACAAACTAAAAATGTCAACATTTCAGAGGCTAATATCAACATCATTTATGGAAATGCCAGGAGGACCAGCTAATTTACATGAATAAAGCACTTTGGAAATGTAAATGGTATACAAATTCTAAATGATGATGATAATGATGGTTGAGTTACCAATATTTTAACCTTTATAAATGTAATTTAAAAATAATAAGCACTTAAATATTGCTTTCTATCTCAACTTAGATACTAATTAAGCCACAGGTCATCCTCTGCAGTACATGTAAATATTTCCATTTAGAGAAAATGGAAGTCAAGTTACTAAATTAGGCTCACGTTGAAAGGAATTAAAGGCAATGCGGTTCTCTGCTCCTTGTGGAGCATATGGAAACCAACAGGAAAGACAATCACAGCTCCACTCTCCTGCTCCACTGTGAGCCCTGCTGCAAACCTGGCTTAATGAATGAATTACCAGGGAATGTTTGGAAAGGGAATGTTATCAAATGAAAACTGGACCACTATGCTCTCGTCCACAAAGCTCAGCACAACTGAATAAAGCAAACGCAGGAAGTGAGCATGAAGTACATGAAAAGGTTTCTACACAAATACACGAAATCACTAAGATCCTTGAGTGAAAGGAATTGTTTTTGTAATATCAGAAGGAAGTAACTCAACTGGGAAATGCTTATGCAACACTTTTTCATATTAGGAACATATATGCATTCTTAGCTTTTTTTTTTAAAGGAAAGGCACTGGCAGGAATGAAGGTGAGTAGGCAAGCAGGCTGGAAGAGAGAAATAAGCATTTTTAATTTATTTTTATTTCAGTTGTACATCTTGGTTGCCTCTCAGCCCACCTCCTTCACTCCATCCCACCACCACCACAAAACCTGAACCAAAGTCCTTAGGATGTATGTAGACTGCACTCTGCCAGAGGTGGCAGACCTAACTGCTACTCCATCAGAGCACGTCCTTATCTTTACTCTTACATTGGAATCTATTAAAAGAGCATACAAGTTTAAGTAAGAACATATTCACTGATGGTGTTACTGCTAGAATAAAGAATAGCTTGAGTCATGTGAGATGTATGTTAGCCCTGTCCTATGTTCCTAAGTAGAAAATTCACAGATTTTCTGTGCGATGTTCTGGCCTGGAAGGTCTGCTTAGCAGGCTCTATACGTTTTTGTTGTTGTTTTTTTCAGATGTTAACAAGTAAGTTAAGTCTAATACATGAGTAAGATACATAATAAAGAGAAGCAGACAAAGTCATAGAGGTTTACATGAATTTTGAAAACAATGGAGACACTAGACCAAAGTAGTTACGCATCTAGATGGGATCAGACAAAGCTGAGTTTGAGTATCACCCTCAGCACTTAGTAGCAGGGACAACTTACTGAAACTCTTTAAATCTGACCTTTGTCACCTATAAAGTGAGGATTAAATGGGATAATGTGTGCAAAATACTAAGCTTTCTTACCACTCAGGTGTGTGTGGTAAATGCTCAGAAAATGTTAGTTGCCATTTTTCATTTTTTCTTATTATTAATGGAAAAAATAAGTTCAGAGAGAAGAGAATCATGTATCTGCACTTAGGCAAATGGCTAGTACAAATGGTCAGAGGTAACAGGATGCTCATGAATACTGAAAAGATAATTGGAATAATACAAAGAAAATGAGCTTGAAAACAGGAAAAGATAACAAGGAATAATCAAATTAATGAAATGATTGAGCACTTGATAATTTACAGCTTACAGACAAAACAAAGAAGTCACCCTCAATGCACATGATCTAAAGGCTGCAACTTCAGGTGACAGGCAGGAGGAATAAAAAATGAAACACGAAAAACAAAGCTAACCACAGGCCTTTAGAAGATGGTTAGATGAACTCTGCTCATGACAGGTCCAGGCTGGCTGAAATGTTGGCATGAATCATGGCTTCAGTTGACTAGATCCAGGATAGTTATGAAAGAAATGCCTTCACTTTACAAGTGTCCTAACTTCAGCATCTTGGTAAATTTTATTTCTTACTCCATTGAAACGAGACACCACTAAAGTTTTAGTCTTATCACATCAGTATGAACTGAAGCAAACTACAACTCCAGCATTGAAAGTAGATAATAACCTTGAAAAAGTCATTCTGCTATGCTAACTTTTCCAGTTTGAAGGGAAAAGACATACTACAAAGGGAAGGGACAGTTATCTAAGGAATCCCGACTCCAAGGAGAAAGCTATCCGTGAGTAAGCTACTAGGTGGACGAAATGAAATAGAGCAATGAGGGAAGGCAGGGAGTAACAGCAGAGCTGGAGCTCAGTTCTAGGTTTATGGCTGGGCTTGCTCTTGGCACCCACCTTGCTATTTAACCCCCGGGATGCCTCCCTAATAATGACACACTTAGTTGTGAAAAGTCACAAAAATGATCACTTAAAATAATGCTTTCAATTTTCCTATTTGATCATAGTTAATAGAATAAACACTGAAATCAGAACAGTAGTCAAAGTTAGGCTCCATGGCTCACCAAGGAAGAACTTAGATGTAGTGCCCCGCCCCGAGTAGGGGACGAGCGCTACCAAACTCTCTGAAGGGATGAGAGTGGAAGGAAACAATGTCTTTATGGCTTGACCCAGGTCAGATTCATTAGCACGAGTGAGCATGCTTGTTGAAGTTTCATGAATTAACACCAGTATTGCCTGATTACATTCTGGTATCTAATTCTGTGGTTCCTCTGGACATCAGAATAAGCAGGAGGGCTTGGAACACAAGAATCCCATCCTCCCAGAGCATCTCAGTCAGGAGGTATGGGGAGGAAGCCCGAGAATTTCACCTCTAACTAGTTCTCAAATGAGGATGACAAGGCTGGTCTGGGACCATACTTTGAGTCGCTATTGTCTAAAGTCGTTCCTCATGCCAGTGTCTACCCTGAGAAATTTTCTTCAGACAAAGGAAGGAACCTCTTCCAGAAAGAGTTGGAAAAGCCTAACATTAAAAAACAATCATTTGACACGCCTTGGTGGAGTAGCAATTGGGTCAGCTGCCCCCGAAGGAGCAGAAGACACACATAGCTGGGTTCCCAGAGACAGGAAGACACTAGTGTGAACAAGAAAATAAAAAAAATAAAATGCCTCTTCCTCCTTCCCTCTTCCTGCTTGACTTCTTGCCTTCAATGCTTCCTGCCTGCATGTTTCCTTTAAAAAAAAAAAAAATGTAAAAAAATGTTGCCATGTATATACCCAATTTAAAAAAAAAAAAAGAACACCTGCTGGATTAGGAGCTAAACAATCCCTAAAAGAGAAAAGCTTTTGGCTGCCCCCCCAACTCCCTGGCACCCCTTTTCATAGAATGTTACAAAGGGTTTATTCTGCACAAGTCCCAAGTGATTCGTGTCACATTAAATCCCCACAGAAATGTAGGCAGGGCAAACAGATGGTCTTTCCTTTTCTAAATACTGTGTGTATAGTACAAATACATATATTAAACTTGGGCAGGAAAATTCACTGCCTGTTGAGTCACAGACGGGCTAACGGTGAATAATCTTGGTGCATTCCTAACAAGCGCAGTTCCAGGTCCTAGTCACTTGCTTTCAATATTGCAGATTGCTCACATCCTCTGGGACCCCAGTGGGCCAGGGAAGAAGAGAGCTATGGTAGATATAAGATCAACAGCATAATGGACAGAAAAGAGGAGGGTTTTCCCAGAGTCTTCCAGCCACCTCCAGGCTTTCACTCTGAAGAAAAGGGCGTTCCTCTCCACTGCAGACACTCCCGTCTCTCCAGTCCTCTGATTAATGATCCCAGAAAATGCACAACAGCTTTTCACCCACACTGCCAGGGTGTTTATATGTAGGTAGAGAAAGACTATAAAATGATTTTCTATTAAAAATGCAAACTTTCTTTACAGTGAGCACTTGAAATGTCCCTATTGCACTTGAAGAATTTCACCTTTACTCTTCCACAAGTAAATGGATTTTTCATCATCCCCCAATTGCTCCTGGGCAAGAAAAAAGGCACGACTACTGCTGTTTGACCAGCAACAATAACATAAAGACTTGGTGACCACAGCAAAATTATACTAATTACCTCAGACCAGCTGGGCTCTTCGAATTGAGGCTCTCAGAAGTAATTTACTACCATAAACTGACTCAATTATAGCCATTTTAATTTCATATTCTTGCAGCTCTATTTTCCTTTTTTTCCCCCCCTTGTAATTTTGCTGGTCTTTAAAAAGGACACTGTCAGGCACTTTGGGTAGGGTCTCTTTTTATGCTAGATTTGTAGCATTCTCTTGAAGCTTGAAATTAGAATTTCTTTCTCCACCAATTTAGTCCCTTCCCATTTGGCAAACATCTTTTTTTTTTTTATTCTTGCATCTCTAATGGAGCTGAAAATTAATATGATTTTTTTGTTTAATTCTTTGATTATGCAAAAGAATCATCAAAGATGTTAACACGTTCTTTTCGTATAGCAAGACGGAAGTTGTAATGAAAGCTTTACATTTCTATAGTACCTCAGCTCTCAGGAGTACAGAGCATGTCATAAACTCCACTCAGAGGAAACACCTCCACACCACTCACTCTCCGCTGCCCTTCAGAGAAAATGCTTGCTCTGATTAAATATCATTTACTCAAAAGCATATTATAATAGGACTTCTATGATGCTAAAGACTGAACACTTAAAGAAGGTAATTATGCAACAAAAGATATCACTGAAAGAAGTGGATTTAATTTATAGCAAGTGTGGCTCATCGAGAGACAGGAAGGCAAACTTTTAAAACAAGGATAAGAAAATCACACTACAATCTCCTTCCTTCCCAAAGAAATAGGCTAATTTTGGATAGTTTCAGTTTAAACTACTATCAAATTTTGCACCAGTATTCCAAATGGCTTCTCACACCCCCAATAAAAAGTGAGGCCAGAAAGGAAAGAAGAGGACAGTGTGCAAATAACCAGGAAAAAGGGATCAGTGATACGGTGAGGAGTAGAATCAAACTTTGGGTGTTAAACTTAGTATATACAGATGCTGATTTACAATGATGTACACTTTAATCCTATATAATGCTACAATGCCGTGCTCCGTGCAAAATTTTAGAAACGAAAACAAAAGCCAATGAGTGCGCATTGGTTATCTAGTAACAATGCTGTGATATCTCAATTATTAATGCTGTCTCTTGACAACATTATTTTATGCCTCTTTCTTCTATAGAACCCTGAGCTAATGTCTCTGGTCAACGAAAAATTCTGAAGATGATTTAACTACCATCCAGTGTTATGAGAAAGCGGGATAAACTGCTCTCTTGGGAATTTAGCAAACCTTCAGTTTTACGATTCCTTTGCTAACATGATTTTTAAATCTACAGTGTTTATCGCATTCACAAGACATTTGAGACTCAACTCTTAAGTCTATTAATCAATAGAGATCTACTGGACATCGACTATTTATTAGGTGCCTACTGCATGTAAGAAGTGGTGCCAAATTCTTGAATGGGGAATTACAATTAATAAACACTAGCCTTTCCCTCGAAAGGCTTAAAATCTAGTTGAAAAATGAGTTAAAAGCAGAAAGAGCAAAAGCACTGTGAAAAATGTAAAGACATGTAAGAAACGGTCCTCCAGAGGACTTTTATCTGGTTGAAAAGATGTAGCTTCGGTAGAGAGAAAAATATAGCTATGAGATATGTCAAATGAGAAATAAAAACCAGACACACAATGAGCTCTGAAAGGAAATGATCAATGAAGGCTTCATAACTGAGATGAGGGAGAGCATATGAGGGCACTTCGGGAAAGGTGTTCAGGGAAGGAGCAGAGAGGGAAGATGTACCGTAGAAACAAAACGCTGGTGTGAGGAAGGACAGAGTCCTATTTGGAGGACAAAGAGACTAACTTAATTGGAATACACATTTTTAACAGAAAGAGCAAAACAAGTGTGGAAAAAATAGGCTTTGTCCAAATTGTGGAGGCGTTTGAATACCAATCTAAGAAAACGATATTATCCAACTAGTTTATTGTAAGGAAATGCAGGTTGCTGTAATGAACCTAAAATTTAGTGTGCATTCTCAGTTTGCTTCTTTGATTATACAATGATGCTGCTACCAAGAAAGGTACACGCATCATCACCATACACAGTCCAGCTTTTCTCCAGGTGGCCTTTCCAATGCAGGAGCCTGAAATTACCATATTTCTACAGAACACACTAAGCATCTATGATCACACAGCCTGCTGAATAGTATTTTCTCTGCAAGTAAAATCCTGGGGGTGGAATGGGTGAGTAAGACTGACATTTGCCTTCTACAGCTCTTCTGTTCCCAAAGCACCCCGGGGAGGCCAGCTTGCAGCCCTGTGGGGTTATCTTTGAAGAAGACCTTGACCTCATATACACCAGTCCACTCTATCCAAGGTAACTGCCTTGAGTAAGGGACCCTGGGGCAGCATTCCGAACGGGTAATTCTATAAAATCAAGGCAATGGTGCCCGGACAGCCTCAGGGCAATGAATCTCCACTTTAGCCTATGTCAATCAGCAGAGCATCTAAAGGTGCCGGGGTGTAGAAAAACAAAAGTGTTTTCCTCTCTGGTCACAGCAAGGGAACAAATCATCCACAACAGTCCAGAAGAAAGAAGCAAAAAATGAAGAAGCCTGCAAGGGAGAGGCTGTCTATTTCCCTACTGATAAACATTTGATTCTGTCAGAATCTAACGGCCAATACAATTCCACCTCACTTTTCTGGGACACTATCCTGTGGCCCAAGAGTTCTCACCGTAGAACCACTCCCTGACATCCAGTTTACCTTCTGCTTTTCTTAATTTATCGCTGTTGTGTTCCTCTTTAAGATGATGGAAAATAATTCTTTCTCTCATAGCAGAGTTTTTTAAATTACTGTGACATCTCATCCCGCTGACCCCTGGCTTTAACATTTACATTTTTTCATCAAAAACACCTGGTCTATATCATCATTATTATTTTGTATTCTTTTTCTCGCCAGCAGGCACTGCCGGACTTGCTGATCCTTTGATGCGAACACAGTTGACACTAAACAAGGACTTGTTTCGTTTTACTTGGGGGCTCTATGGTGATGAGTCACCACCTGGGAAAATGCTAGAACAGCTTCTCACAAGTGCTCTGGGCTGTCCCAGTGCCAAAGACTGAGGAGTCATCCTCTCCGCTGAGTGAGTAACTTGACGACACTGGTTCTTCAGCTTTATCCTCTCTCTGAGAAGGTTAACTTCTCTCTGTGCTTCTGTGCTTGTTCTAAACATGCCAGCTTTTCCAACAAGTGCCGAAACTTGTCTCGCTGGAGATCCTTAATCACGGCAGATGCTCTGCTTGGGACTCCCACCCGCAGTGCGCACGTGCCCAACACGCCAGGCAGAGGCCCAGATGCCGCCTGCCTAGCACTGGGGATACGTGGCCGATCAGCCCCAGCTCCGAGACGAGATGCAGCTCTCTGCGGCACAGCCAGAAATAGTGCTGGCCTTTTTCTCTGCCATATCACGCTGCCAGCACAGCACATGTCTAACGCGCTGTCACTCATCACCCCCTGACACTGGCTATTTCACACGGAGCTTTCGTCATTTGGTGGCAGCCCCCGTCTTCCTCAGATGGAGTATGTCCCAAAGCAGTGGATTTTGTTGTCATTGTTCCTTTTTATTTTCAAAGTCCTTCAGAACTTTCAGGTAACTAGTCAAAAAGGTATTGTGTCGCTTACCAGTGAGACACAACCACTTTGGGGAAGCCTAGAACTACTTGAAAAACACATCTGTACCTTTGAATACTATAAAAATTTTGCTCTGTCTTCTTACCAAGGATATAAAAATAAAAAAGTAAATTATTTTGAAGACAATTCCCCTGTGAGGAATCACCATTTTTCAATACTGATTTATTATAGGTGTAGATTTGACAACGAAAAGCTGGCCCATCTTTCCACAGCTAGACACAAGTCTACACAAAACATACAAGGGTGAGCTGATGCTGTTGAACAGTTTCAGAGGGATCTCTAGATGACATGTACTCTTACGTTCCTTTCACAGTTAGGATGGACATTTTTATGGCTACACTCAGGTTTTGTGACTTCCCACTAACCAGGTTCCTCAGAGGTGGATGGACAGCAGGAAGAAGACAAGGAGGGGCACTGAGAACATCTTGGTGCCCGCCCCCGCGAACCACTTCTCAGCCATGGGGTAGTTAGGCTGCTTGATACAAGGGTTAAGAGGAAAATAAGTATCAAATCACTTCAATTTTAAGATTTTTTTTTTTCCTAGTGACTGGCACAATATGCTTCCTGTCCTGCTTTCTCATTATAATGACCTATTACAACAGGCTTTTATTTCCTCTACAAGCTATTTGCCCTCATCCCCAAAGACATTGTCATCTTCTGATGGCCAGTATCTCTGATCTGAACCGTTATCTGGGTCCTGCTCAGAAAGGTGCTAGCATATCACCTGCACAGCATGGAAAAATGGAACAGCATACTAAGAACTTCAGTCTCTGGAGACCATATAATTTGTTCATGTGGCAACTACAGAGAGCATCTCAAGCTGATAACCTGCCTACGGAAAGCAGTCCTTGCTTCACTTTTACACTCAAGTTTCTGAACTCATTGATTTGTGCAGCTTCAACTGACACTAGATGAGTCCTAACTTTCTACATCCTGCCCTAACGTCTTCCACAGCCTCCCAGCCTCCATCACTAGTTACCCTGAAACACAGTTCCACAGGGATAGTCTACAAACGTATCAAACTTAACAGACGAAAGCACCATCTTCCTGACCCTAATTCCCAATCATTCAGTCTCCAAACTTCATCCACACTAGGGCTCATCATATTTTAGAATCACTGTTATAAGGCTGTGAAAGTTCATTCTTTCAAAATCTCTCTAACGTCTTCTTTCCTTGACTCTACATAGCAATGCAAAGATAATAATGTTAGTGCATCTCTCAAAATCTTCAGCATTTTGGAACAAGAAAAGCAAAATTTTCACTCATTTACTGCTTTTGTTAAACTCGAAATCCTGTCTTCATAACTTGAAACTCATGTATATAGGTAATGGTGTAAAAATGCTTTTTTAAAAAAGAAGGTGCAGGCAGGAATGAAAGCAGGTAGGCAGGCAGGCAGGAAGAGAGAGGGGAAAGAAGCATCTTTATTCATTTGCATTTAGTTGTTCATTTTTGTTGCTGCCCCAACACCATGGGACACGAAGCCAGGTCCTTGGGATGTATATGGATGATGCCGGCAGACTTAACCACTAATATACTTTTACACATACAAACACTTAGGAAAATGCCCAGTGAGACAAATTCCTCAAAACAAAACATTCATTTAAAAGCACATGAACTAAAATCATTTCAACTTAATGAATCAATGAAATAAGTATCACAGATTCTCTTGTTAAATGTCAAGATGCCAAGATATTAGCCAAAGTGCATTTGTAAATCACGGTCTTAAAAATTTAAAAAGAAGCTAGGTAGCTAGATGTGGTAATGTAAAAGCAAACTCTGGAAGAGAAATGTATTTAAAAAAAAAAAAAAAAAAACCACTATGCTCACAAAGAATGCATGCAAATGTAATACGAATATTGTATTCAGAGAGGAAATACACCAATGTTTCTTGAGTTGCAGAACTCTACAGTCTCTAATTTGAGATACCATGTTGTAAACCGGTAGGGCATACTGTATCCATTCCAAGAATGTAGAATTAATGTGGTCAATGTGAAAATGACGGCTACAGAACAGAACATGAGTGATTCAAGTCTTGACAATATAAAAATGAAATGAATCAAAACTAGTATGTTGGGCTGCATAAATGTCATGTCTAAGTGCTAATTTTATCATTTTTCATGATAATAAAATTATCTTAAGGTACCTAAAGGCATCTAAACAGTAATGATAATAACTCAATTTAAAAGGCATCTAACAGTTCGAAGAATAGCAGTATAATGTAAAGTTGCATATCATTCCAAAGTCAAAGGTTTTGTTTTTTAATTTGGAGAGATCTTTAAGAAACATTTGGCAATGAAGAAATATTAACTGAGACAAAGAGAGACAGAGAGAGAGAGAAAGAGGGCGCATACAGGATTGCCTACATTTGACCCATGATTTAAAAGTCATCTCATGGTTTCACTCTTATGTGGAATAAAAAAACACAAAACAAACAGACAAATCTCAACAAAATTCATAGGAAGCAAGACTGTGGTCAGCAGAGGGCTGGGGCGGTGGGAGGGTAGGGGCTGGGAGGGGGTGTGAACGAGGGAAAGAGTTAACAGGTAAAGGACACTAGAACTCAGGTAGTGGGTGTGGTGTGAGATATACACCGACTGAGGTGTGACTTTAATATCCTAAAAAGCATCCAGCAATGCAGACAAAAGAAGTAATAAAAACAAGGCATCTCAGTTTCTACATATCTAAAGTGGGGAAAATACAACAAATACCACAAAGAAAGGTTAGAAAGATTAAGATCTAAGAAACACTTTAGTGCTTGAGTCTAAAATAACAATGTATAATCACTATAAGAATTTTCATGAACTCACTTGAACCAAACAATTTTGCTAAAGACCTGTGTGTATTTTCCTAGCTGCATCTAGTATGATCTTGGTTTTAATATGATCTAACTGATAAAACTCACTAAGCCTGGTTATCATTCAAATATTCTCTACCCAATTAAGAGCACTAGGGGTATGCCCTGATGTCCTAGTGGATGAGGCCACTGGACAGAGTCCACACACATCCCAAGAATCCATGTTCGAGACCCAGAGCTGGGGGAACAATCAAAATGAACAATAAAATAAAACTAAACATGTCTTCCTCCTCTTCTCTTTTTTGCCTGTCTGACTGCTCACCTTCATTCCTGCCCGCGCCTTTCCTTAAAAAAAAAAAAAAAAAAAAAAAAAAGGTGGGGGAGCACTAGGCAAGAATGAAGTGTTGGTCTTTATCTCATATCAAAGACTCAGCAACAATAATCCCATGCCAGGGTCTGCCTCTGATGGATTATTCTATAATAGCAAAGTTACAAACCCTACAATGCTGGAAAGATAGCTACAAATTCTTTGCAATTCTTCCCACTGAATGGACTCAATTTTCCCTCCACTTGACTCTGGGCTGCCCTTTCTAACCAAGAGAATGTGACAAATGTGAAAGAATATGGTGACCAAGGCCAGGACTGAAGAGATCTCTAGCCTCCACCTTTACCTTTTAGAATGCTCCCTGCTGGAAATCAACTACCATGATGTAAGTTCAACTACACGAGACAATCAGGCTGCAAAGCCCTCTTAGAGCTTCTAATCCAACACAGCTTTTAGATGAAGCAGTCACATGAGTGATCCCAGCTGATGTCATGTAAAGAGGAAACACCACCAACAGAGACCTGACTGAATTCCTGACTCAAAACTGGGACAGAAACATGGCTGTTGTCTTAAGCCACTAAGTGTTTGAATACTTTGGTAAGCAGCAACAGATAATCAAACCAAAAGAACAATGACTACATTTGAGAATTCAGGCATATTTGAATATTACTTCTGCAGTTAGAATAGTTTTAAGAAGAAGATATTTTCAAAAAAGTATTACCAGTCAATTACTAGTAAAAAAAAAAAAAAAAAAAAAGAAGAAGAAGTAATAATTGCGGTTTCTCTAAAGTCTTCTCTGATAAGCAAGAGCAATGTTAGTGATGGACATAGCAGCTATTTTAATTTCACTCTAATCAGATAACGATACTCTCTACAGAACACTCATCTCTACAGCACACTATTTCACAATTACCATTAATCCCCACCACCTATGATCTCTTGGTTCCGAGTAATGTCCTTGCATTGGCCCAGGTACAGCAAACCCTGAAAAGCACACCGTCTTCATAAATACCCTTTAATCAGCAGCAGCAGTATAACTCGGGCAGGCACTTGGCTTTTAACAGTACACTGAATAAACATTTTTCCAAAGAAGACACGCAGATGGCCAACAGGCACACAAAGAGATGCTACACATTTTGTTATTAAGAAAATGCAAATCAAAACACTAATTTGATCATCTCACATCTGTGATTGGAAACAGTAAGTGTTGGTGAGGATGTGGGGAAAAGGGAACCCTTTTACTCTGGAAGTGGGAATATAAATTGGCACAACCCTATGGAAAGCAATGTGGAGAGCACCCAAAAAATTGAAAACAGAAATTCAATCATGCCATTATTCCACTTCTGAGTATTTACCCAAAAGGCACAAAAACAATAATTTGCAGAGGTATATGCACCCTCATATTTATTGCAACATTATTCACAAATAACCCAAGAAACAGAAATGACCTAAATGCCCATCAACTGACAACTGGATAAAGAAGATGTGGTGTATATACTCAATGGAATACTACTCTGATATCGAAAAGGATAAAACCCTGTCATTTGCAACAACACGGAGACTATGCTAAGTTGAGATAAGTCAGAAGGAGGAAGACAAACATTGCATAATTTCACTCACGTGGTATATAGTGAAAAATCAAAAACACAAATGAACCAAATCAAACAAAAATAGACTTTCAGCCTCTAGAATCAAATTAGTGGTTCCTAAAAGGGACGGGAGAGGGAGGAGAGCAAACCAGATTAAAGGGGTCAATTATATGATGACAGAATCAAACCGTTGGTAGAAAATGAATGTATTATATACAGATACTGATTTACAACAATGCACACTTCAAACCTATGTAATGTTATACTGTAATGTTCCTTCAATAAAACTAAAAGAAGAAAAAAGAGATATATCCTCCAAAATCCCAACAAAACCAAAGAGTTAAGCTTTGGAAGTGGCGGGTTGGAAGGATGATCTGGTATTTCTACCCTTGGGTTCTCTAAACCAAGATTCTCATCAGGCCCAAGGAGATCCCTGGGAATGGACTTATGGAGAGTAGACTTTCCACCACATTGTGCCCGTTCTTGACGTATCAAGTCTGGCCCTGTGTATTACGACGGTCATGCACTCAACACAGGCGTCCCTGGCACTCGACGCCATTGCTGGCCTTCTGCCCTGGGAGCCAGGGGGGTCTTCTCGGCTGCCCAGCAGTTCCTGCTTTACACATTAGTAGTGAATACAAAACAACAGAGACTCTCCTGGTGCTATAGAGGAAGATATCTCATCTCGATTACAAACATTCATTTACTTCTGCTCATTCATTCTTAATTCATAAGGCAGCACACTATCCACTGATAGGCCAGGACAAAAATTCTAGGAAGGAGCAAATACCATTTATTTGGGAGATTCCATGGCCTGGCTGAAAAGATGACTTTAATGTGCTGCCCAAACAAAAGGCTATCAGAAAGCTTTAAAGGTTGAGAGATGAAGAAAAACTATTTCTGCAAGCATAATCTTCTCAAGTTATCTAGGTCTGGAATACGGGAGAGGGGCAGGGGCAGAGGGGACAGCGGCTAGTCTTACTTTAAGGCATGGAATCCTCCGCTAACCAAAATATCAAATGAAACAAAACTGAAGGATAACCTAGTTTTAGACCTGGATTCAAAATAGAAATTGCAACTGTCTGCTTGAAAATCCCCTCCAGGTTATGGTCAGGACCAATAATACATGTGGGTTTTCTTATCTGACAGCAAACTTCAAGTTCTCACTGCATGAGGCTAATTTTATCGCTCATGAAACATTTATGTGGCAGTTAACAAAAGTAAAATGATTTTACGTTCTCTCTTAATTCCCAGAAAGAGAAATCAAGGCATAAACGGTGAAGCGACTTGCTGAAGGGTCACTGTGTCACTGTGAAGGGTCCCCGGGAAATTCGAACTCACTGCTCAACACACACAGGAGTTACACATTCACCCACCACCGTTGCGTTGGAACTTTCGTTTCGCACCGAGATACAAAATGAGGTATTTTTCACAATCTTTTAACACCTGAAGCACAGGCTTGTTCAAAGTGAGCCTCTTATTTCCCCTGCTGGGCAAAATTCCACAAGAAATAGAATATTTTGTGTACCTCAGTCTTATACAATTGAAAATGTGCAGCCAACAGTATGACAGGTATGTCACCAAGTAGGTGACATTCTGGAAAGTGCTGCTGCTGCTTGAAGGGCAAAAACATGTATTTCTATTATCACAGTTTCAAAATGAGTGTAAAACTGAAAAAAGAATGCAGCGGTGTGTGGTCACGGGGCTGACACCGCGAGAAAACTCTGACACCCTGTTACTGCGATAGCTGCAGCCTGTCTCCTCACAGGGCTGTCTCCAGATGCAGACGCGCCAAGACAAATGAGCCTTCCAACTACAGGACGGCATCTGCCTGCCGGAGAAAGCCCAGGTTCCAGGGGAGAACATATTTAAAAGATCGAAAGTATTTTCATTTCCGAGAATTAATTAACAAAAGAGCATTTCAATTTGTTCAGCAGGAAATAAACTAAAATAGTTTATTCCAACCAACACCGAAATCTGAACTCTAAACAGTTCTAACTGCAGTCATCATGTGGTCCCCTCGCCTTCATTCATGCTGGGACTTGCTTAACTACAGGTATCTATTGCTCTTCTTAATAGCTCATCCTCTGCATGGCCTGGTAGAGTAGTGGTTAGGTCCATCACCTCCAAAGGAGCACAGGCCACATACCCCTGGGTTTGAGTCCTGGGTCCAGGAGAAACAACTAGTACGAACAACTAAATAAATTTTTTTTAATTAAATGCTTTTTTAAAAAAAGTGAGATGGTGAATGAAGTTTAAAAGAATTATGTTTTCCTCTCGCAATGATCTAAACCCAAAGAGCAGCCCGTGTATGAACACTAAGTTGGCCCTAAGCATAAAACTCTACGTGGAAACTTAAACCAAAACTTTTCTGAATCTTCTATACTGGCAAATATAAAATGTTTCCCAGCCACAGCTGTCCTGTGTTACCACTCCTGCCAGATCGCTACCACTGCATTTAGTAGAAAAACACATGACTGAAGACTCTCACCTCCCCAGAGTGAAGTCTTTATATTTTGTTCTTCTTTATTCCCCAATACCTAGTATACAGTTGATCCCGAGAATTCAACACTAAACCATCATTAAAGTCCGTCATATTGGAAACCAAGCTGAAAGGCCAACATGGTTTTACGTATTTTCTAAAAAACGCCCAAATTGTTTTCAAATC
Organism: Solenodon paradoxus; assembly: GCA_004363575.1. NCBI lineage: Eukaryota > Metazoa > Chordata > Mammalia > Eulipotyphla > Solenodontidae > Solenodon > Solenodon paradoxus. The sequence goes on along the minus strand of RJWH01003323.1, from coordinate 72,347 downwards.
CTGTTCTCTCTTCTTTGCATTCTTTTACCATGCCCCATGAAAGCCTATCTTGTTTATTTCACGATCAGACAACACCTCAATATAATTCACTCTGCATTAGCCTAGAAAATAGTGTCCTGCCTTAGTCTTTATCCTCACCTCAGTCCTTTTCACTGCTACATGAATCCTACTTCATCTCTTCAGACCTCAACCCAATGACCAATGGTCCAGTATTACCTAAAACACGGGTTCTCAAACCTCAATGTGGAGGCACATTATTTGAAAGACTTATTTAAAAAGATCTATGTTCGCACTCATAAAGTTTCTGGTTCTCTTTAAGTCACAATATACATCTGAATCCTCTTAAGTAGAAAAAAAAAACCAACAAAAAAAAACCCCACGAAAACAACCAGACTTCTATCCACTGTTAGCCTGGGTTAGAAGGTCTAGGATGGCGGTCGTAATCAACGACTACACGCATCTACTATGCAGCTATCTACACTGCCATAGGCCTTGACTCTCTCTCCGAAGATCAGGACGTCGCTAGACTCCAAAGCCTTCCTTGCTCAGTCAAGTCTCCAAAAGATTCTGGGAGACACTGTGCGCATTCTTACATTTAGCATCAGCATTAGTTCATCTGTGTGTCTGCCGCTGCATAACCCATTTATTGATGAGTGTAGGGTCTAATATTACTCAATGATCTGTAATGGAAAGAATTTTTTAGGACGCTGGAAAATATATACAACAAAAAACAATTTAAAGAGTTGCGGAATAATTTTTATTATATAAATGTAACTATTTGGATGAACCTCTTACTCAAAAATGTTTTATTTTTTAATCTATGGATTAATCATAAAATGAGTAGAATAGTTAAAAAACAATCGACCACAGAGTAATTCAAGTCATGACAAAGGCCATTCTTCTAAAACATGTCTAAGAAGAACAACAGGTAGAGGCAGAAAGTAGGTAGACAGAGAGAAAACAATGGAAGAAAGCAAAACGGAGGACAGGCAAGGAGCTCTATCATACCTTGACCTTGAACCAATTAAGCACAATACCTAAAATACTATTTCTCTAACAGATCTCACCTTGTATCATTTGATAAGCTTAGTTCTATGTTTTTATCAAAGAGCTTCTGCAAACAGCATATGTATGTATCAGCATGAAACAGTAACAGCATCGTCATGCATGTGATATTGGGACTGTAAGGTAAGTACTGAGAGAGAGAACACTCATCTGATACCTCTTCATTATCATAAACATATCCTGGGGAGAAGGAGGTGGAGGAAAAAAAGTGACTGCTAACATGTAAAGTTCCTTTTTAAGCAATGAAAACACAGAATAAAGCATATCATGGTGGTGGCGGCACAACTCTATAAATACACTAAAAACTGAAATGTATACTTTAAACAGGAGCATTGCATGCCACTTCAATTATATCTCCGTAAAGCTGCTTAACAAATGAATAAATCATTCTATAACATGAAGACAGGATTTTCAATTCATTCATGTGAGACCTCCTATGTGAAAGGCATAATTTATTTAAGTCAGAAACATAGTGGTTTAATCGTGTTTACATTTCAGCTGTCTGTATCTTACAGAAATTAAAGTTCCTCAGTTTATTATAAACATTTTTAAAAAGAGATGATAGGTTCTGGTTTCAAAAACTATAGATTATATACATTTGACAAGTAAGTAAAGTATGGTATCATGTCTTTATTTCATTTCTATAAATAATTATGCTTGATAATATTATAATTAGGATCCCCATAGATTTAAGTTGTTTTGAATTTAGAATTATTAGTTGAGTCGGTCAAATCAAAATTGATCAGAGATCATAAATATGTATTCATAAAGGATTTAATAACCTCACAAGAATAGGATTACAACATACTTTTCTAGGGTTTAATGTAGTCCAGCTTCAAAGGCCCTAATCCTATTTGATAATATTATAAATTCAACTAGTGTCAAGTATGTTTGCATAACACTATCATTATTTCATGGTATGTCTCTTTCTAGTCATATGCTTTTGCTCTATCTGTATCTTTAAACTCTGTTTCATATGACCGAAATGAAGAACTTACATTAAAATAGGAGAACGCTGTCTTCAAAATGTCACTGTTATAAAGGGTAAATACAGATTATGAAAATGTTCAAGGTTAATGCAAACTAAAGAGACACCAAAAGCAAATGTAATATCTAACCCTAAACTGAAATCTCTACTGGTGAGGAGGGCAAAAAAAAGCACCCTGTTATATATAAAATTACTGGGTCAATTGACAAAGCTAGAATACACAGAGATTAAAAACACTGTGTATATGCATATATATGCACAAATATATAAATATATATAAAAGAAAACAGATGAAGTGGCAAAATGTTAAAAATTTGAATAGAGAGGTATATGGGTACTCTCTGATATTTTTATTCGTACATTTTTTTAAGTTTGAAATTATTTTAAGTAATAAAATGACAAAAATGCATCTCTTGTTAAAAACATGATTGAATCTTGTTTTCAAAAAATCTCCAACAATCTCTGCCTTTCAACTGGAGTGCTCAGTCCACATATTTAATTGACTATTTACGTTTGTTAGAAGTAAACCTTGTTATTTGTTTTCTATTCATCCTGTTTTTTGCTTTGTTCTTATTTGATATTTTCTTCTTTGTTCTTTAATCTTTCTTTCCTGCTTTCTTTTAAATTAATCAAATATTTACTCACATTCCATTTTATTCTCCTTACTGGTTTTTTAACAGTAAAGTCTTCATTTAACGTTGTAGACAGGTTCTTGGTTCCTGGAAACTCATTTTAAGCAAGACGACATATAATGAAAGCAAGCCCTCAAATTTCATTTCGTTATACGTCAGAATTCAAGTCAAGGACTGTTTTCTCAAGGCAAGGACTGTTCTTTTTCATCAATGTTATTAGAGGTCTAGCTGTACATCTATTTTATAATTTTAATGCTTGCCCAGGGTTTAAAATATACAATCTTTAATTTATCACAGATTAAACATCATATCTCTTTATGTATAATATAAAGAGTTTGCAACAGTAAAGCTTCGTTTATCCTACTCCCATCTTTTGTGCAATTACTGTCAATTACATACAATGTATTGTAAATATATTACAAGACCCCATACACTTTTTGGTTTTAAAATTAATAAGTAACAAAAATGCATTTTACCCACATATATACCCCTTCCAGTTCTCTTCATATTTTCCAACAGAAGAGTTACTATCAGTTTCCCTTAGATTAAAAAACTTTCTACATTTCTTAAAATGTTAGCAGTGACAAATTTTCTCAGGTCTGGTTAATCTGAAAATAGCTTTTTTGCCCTAATTTTGAAGGATCTTTTCAAAGGTGGACATAAAATTACAGATCGACAGTTTTTGTGTTTGGCAGTACTTTGAAGATAACTCACTGATTTCTGACTTGTACTGTTTCCCATGAGAATTTAATGGATTACCCAGTAGGCGAGATGTCTTTTTTACTCACACTTTATGATTTTCTGGTTTTCATCAAACTGATGATAGTGCATCAGTGTTCTGGTTTTATTTGCGTTAATTTTGCTTTGGATTTATTACACTTCTGGGATCTGTGGGGTTCTATTTTTCAAAAAATATAAAAAATGGTCATTTTTTGGTCGCTATTTCTTCTAATAATAATTTTCTGCCCCATTCTCTCTCTCCCGTCTCCTTCTATACCCAAAACTGTGCAAATGTTAGACTGCATAATCCTGACTCACAGGACATTATGGCTTTGTTCACATTTCAGTCTGCTTTCTCTCTGTGCTTCTGTGTAGTTTAGATTAATTTATCTTCAAGTTCACTGATCCTTTCTTCTACAATGTGCAATCTGCTGCTAGATCCGTCTGGTGAATTTTTCTTTTCAAATGTTCATTTTTGCCAACTTTTAAAAGTCTGATTATGTATCCATTTTTCTGTTTTTGAAATTACAATTATTATGTGCTGGACACTGTTGATGTTTTGCTTTTGAGAATCTGGATTATGCTGTCTAAGGAGTAAGTTTTGTTCTGACAGGCAGTTAATTTATAGGTGGATCAGGATGATGTTATAGAGACTTGGTTTTAGTTTTTGTTATAGGAGATCTAGAGTAATCCTTACTGTGTGGCTAGAATAGCTTTATTCTAAGGCGTAACCTTTCCATGTCATATCTGAAAAACAACTGCAAACTTATTTGGCAACTTAATGACATTTTCATTCAGCTCATAGAACCACAGTAGCTGTTCTCTTCCACGAATTGTGGTACACAACTTCATATTCACATATGGCTCAGTGGCACTCTTCAGATTTCTGGGGCTCCTACTCTGTGCAAGTTCCTCCTCTCTGGTACCCTAACCCATACATTCCAGCTGCCTCCAGATCCCTGAACTCTAGGCTTCGCTTCCTCTGCTCAGAGTTTGCTGCTGGAAGTCTAGGATTCACTTCCCTGTGTGATAGTTTGGAAAGTGTCCCCACCAAAGAGAAAGCTGGAATGAATGTGAAACTCACTTCATGTGTTTTCTTCTCTCTGCTGACAGTGCTGACTGTCTGATTTTAACCAGTTTTAGATTTGCTTAAAACAGGAGGTGACATCATCATGACCAGAACCAGAAGTCTCTCATTCTAACTATTGTTGAAGTACCTTTAAAACCTATTATCTTTTTTCGCCCTTAAATAACTGTGACCTGAAGAGTACCTATTATTCCCATGAAAGACTAGCAAACCAAGATACAAAACACTAAATAAGCAGTTTCCAAGCAATAAAGATATGTCACTCAATACACAAATATTCATCAAACACCTATTATGGGTACATGGAAACTGACATAGCAGAGGAACAAACTGGGAATATAGTTGTGATCTATATTCTTCTTGCCAAACTGTCAATAAAGTACAGATCATACCAAGAAAAATGTCTAAAGAATGAATAACCAAGAATCAATCATTCAATCTACTAAGAGCAAGCCTCTATTCTCACAAATGACTACATTTTACATTCATGATTTGTTTTTTCCTGCAAAGATTCCTATTTGCCATGCAAATAATTTCATTCCTATGCAATTATATTTTTCAATTCCCTACATATACTTAATTTTTTTCATTAGTAGGTACTGTCTAACCAAATCACTTCTATTTCGTTATGTCAAATTTGCTTCAGCTAACTCTTAATCGGATTTCTAATTTGCATCTGACCAAATCAAATATCTTTTCCTGGCACATGAAGAGAATACATAATAAAATTTCTAAATACCATTTTTGCAGCATCATTCCAGTTATTCCTCCAATCTTAAACAAATCAAAGGGCTACATATCTAGCTTACCAATGTATTTTCCTCTCTCAAAATAAGCTCTTGACCTGTCATTTACCCCAATATAGGCAAGAACTAACTGAAGCAAATACTCATAAAATTAAGTTACATGCATGTCTATAAAATAGTGTTTAAGCATAGATATTTTGGTCCATACTTTACAGATGAGGAATTTAAAGGTTGGATGGATTGATACTTATGTTTTTTCTATATTCATATCTTAATTTCTTTTCATTTGTGGAACATGGCATAAGGATTCCCATTTATACTGGTGATAGACAATTCCTTTTTTCCCAGCTTTATTAAGGTATCATTAAAAAGTAAGATAATTTTAGAAATACTTCAAAACATTTTCAATACTGATTACCTTAATACATGACTAATTCCAGTGAAGTACATATACGACAGAGAGACTGTACACCTGTGACTTCTATATATTGAAAATCCTTTTTTCTTTTTTTAAGGAAAGGTGCAGGCAGATATGAAGTTGAGTAGGCTTGCAGGCAGGGAGAGAGAGAGGAGGAAGAGGCATTCATTTTATTTAATTAATCATCTTGGTTGTTCCCCCAGGTCCTAGGACTGGAACTCAGGTCCTTTGGGATATATGTGGACTATCCACACAGCAGGAGACAGTGGACCTAACTGCTATTCCACCAGGGCACACCTTCACCCATTTTTTTAAAGTCCAACAACAACAAAAAAAATGTGTTAAAAGGTCTTTTGAAGGGGATAAAAGTTCATGACAAGAACAACATTCCCATTGAGTGGAAACATGCATTTCTCACTATTGATGATTAAGAAACTATTTTAGGTGGCTCATTTTTCGCTGGTATTGTTTTAACCTGTTGCGCTCAAGACAGAACTTTGTAAAAGGGATCTTACCTGCAGAACATCTTGGATCTTCACCCACACATCTGCCATGTCATACAACTTGACATCTTCCTGCTGAGGCAGCGGTGTCACTACGGTGTCCTGCAGGTATCCCAGGACCACAGAATGAGCAGCAGCTACCGCATTGAACTTGTCAAAAAGCAACTCCAGCAGCTCAAGAAGTAACCTAGTGAAGAAAACAAGTAACACTGACACATGGACACACACAGATGCTTTATACTAACCAGCAAGGAAAACATCAAACCAATCTGAAATAACACAGTACAATATCAACAGCACATTAGATAGCAACAAATTCAAATTCAAATATTTGTAGGATCTAAGCAACTTTTAAAAACTTATCTAAGCCTCCAGTTTCCTCTACTATAAGTGATCTAGAATTTAAAACTAATTGTAAAGCTCCTAAACCTGTCTTAAGAGCTCAATAAACCTTTCTTTCCTTTTTAACATATTTCAGAGATATAATATTTGTACTCTTTATGCCGATCGGTAGCTTCCCCATGGAACTCAGCCAAGCTTTCAGACAACAGTCCACATGTTACACAGAATATCCTATTCCTTAGTAATAAATTGGGCATTTTGGAAAGGATACTAAGACTTATAGTCATTCAAAGCTGTCCTGCTATTCAAATTCATGGCCTTAGTTACCTGGAAACGCGCACACGCGCACACACACATACACACCCACCAAGCAATCTGACTTTCACCACGGGGAGCAGCACAGGCATTCACATTATCTCATTTTTCATAGTGAGAGATGCTGGACACATATTATTACGTCAATTTTATATACTCAAGGACATAAAATGAGGTTACAAGGCAACTGGGCCAAGAACAAAAGTGGATTTCCATGTCAGTGCATTTAGTCACTTAACTCTCACTCTAGTTCTAGAATGTAGATGTATATTCAGAGAGCGCTCAGAGCCTTACAGCTGATCAGCCAGGATTATGGCCATTCTTTCTTTCTCTGCACTTGTTTACATTTTATCCCACTTTTAAGGAACTTATTGCATGTGATTCGATAATAAAATGTGAGTCAATAAAAATCTGATCCATCTTTATTTAGCTCTCCTAATTTTACCTCCCTTCTTTACTAGTCTTTCAGTTTAGGACCTGCTTTACAGGCCTGTGCATACTTAGGAGCACTTAGAAGAGGGACTAGCAAATATTTGCTGAATTTAATATGCATACAGCAAATGAGTACAGAAAACACTGGTAGAGAACCTTTACTGTATATATTGTTTGGCTCTCAATTCATAGCTACTGAACCAACCTAGAAAATAGTAAAGAAGAGTGTTTATCAACAGTGTCGATTAACAAGATTTTATTACCATCAATACGAAGTTATAACTATAATCTCATCAAACTATATAGCATATTACCTATTCCTATGGCTTCTTTACTGCAAAATTATTATAATTAATGTGCCAATGTAACAGTCAATAATTATGTTATGGTAAAAACTATATATAAACTATATAAACACTAATATCCATTTGACATTTTAATTTAGATGAGACAAAATCAATAAAAATGCATGTAGTACTCTCAGTCTAGAATTTACATACATAATCCTGATATAACAATTATATTTATAAGTAGGACTCATTCTACCTTCTGCATAATTAAAAAAATGTTTAAAGGTCCATTATATTAGTGCTCACATATACTTTAAACAATTCTTCTTTTTCATTTGCTATTGGAGAACTAAAATATCTGCAGACAGAGGTACAAGGTAACAGAAAATGTGTCTACATTAACAGCAGAAACAGGTAATTCAGTATAAGGAAAGAACCTACATAAAACTGGTATCTGGCATCACACAGAGCAAACACCTGATTAAGTGAAAATGCTACTTTTCAAATAAAGATTTATGCTGAGTATGTAAGCCTGTTGTTTTCAAATAGCAATCCACAGAAGGTAATGCAATTTTCAGTGATGGGTAGCAAAAAAAGAAAAATAGGACCCATCTATTGACTTTTCACAAAGGTAAATTTATTTAATTTGATATATTTTTTACTCTTGATGAGAAAAATTTGTTATTCCCTCTCGTGATGGCAGTTATATTGCCAAATGTCCTTACTTGGCAAAATTAAAACTTAATAACCATATGTTATACTCATGTTATACTCCCCACGTTTTGTGAAATCCTATTAGCCTATGACACTCAGAGGCCCGAGGCACACTGGTGTCTAACTTCCCAATGGCATGAAGTTCTAGATACAGGCCTCCAGGTCAGCAATGAGCAGAACACACTAGAAAGGAAGAGGCTCTTTTGATGGAGAGGTGGTACACTTCCAAGACCACTAAGCTCCATGACTACATATCTTGACTTCTAGTCAAGGACAAGAGCCCACAGCTACAAGGACAGGGGTCTATTTAGAAAAGAGACCTAGTGGGAAACTGAAGGCTAAGATGAGATCCATGGTCTCTTAGCAAGGAAACTGAAATTGCTTGATAAAAAGTTGACTCCGTACTCTTGGGAGTTCAAGACCAAGACAGACTTGTTGCTATGCGGCCATCATAGCCACAACACATGCTACACAGAGATGACAGAAGGAGGTCTAACAGTAACTTGGAAGAAATAGTCCACTAATAACTTCTACTTTCAGCTCTATCTACTTTAGAAGACCCATCCGTTTCAAAGAGAGAGAAGTTCTCTTTTAATAAAATCCACCATTCTGACATCAAAATTTTAAAAAGCTGTGCTGTAGATGAAGAAGGTACAAAGACAATTCACAAAATGGAAGAAAAAGTTGCAAATCATATATCTGATAGTGTATCTACAAGTTCATTTAAAGAATTCTTGTAACTAATAATAAAAAAGACAACAAAATTTTATAATGAACAAAGGATTTGAGTACATATTTCTCCAAAGAAGACCTATCAATGAACAATAAACAAAGCGATGTTCAACATCATTAGCCATCAAGGAAATGCAAGCCAAAGCCACAATCAGATCCCACTTCCACCCATCAGGGTGCTATAATCACAAACACATAAAAAATGTTGGTAAGAATGTAGAAAAATCAGAACCACCGTAAGGTACTGGTGGAAATGAAAAAAGGCACAGCTACCTTGGAAAAGTTTGATAGTTCCTTAAAACATTAAACAGAAATGCCATATGGACCCAGGAATTCCATTACTAGAGCTATATCCAAGAGAAATTAAAACATGTGAGTATAAAAATGTATATACAAATGCTCATAACAGTATTATTCATAATAGTCAAATGTGTAAATAATCCAAATGTTTATCAACTGATCATGGACAAACAAATGTGGCATAATCACACAGTGGGATCTTATTTGCCTCTAAAAAGGAATGAAGTATTGATACAAACTACAACATGGATGAACCTCGAAAACATTGTGTGAGGGAAAAAGTCACAGTATAACACCACATATATACATATACATATATACATATATATATATATATATATATATACACACACACACATAATAATTCCAATTATAGGACGTATCCAGAAGAGGCAACCTTAACAGAGACAGAAAATATAGCAGTGGTTACTTAGGTGGGTGAGAATTGACTGCTAAAGGATATGGGATTCTGGATTTGGTTTTAAGAGGAGGCTGAAGGGGAGACAAATGTTCTGGAACTAGACCGCAGTGATGGTCGCACCACCCTGTGAATACAATGAACATCAGAGAATTGCATACATGCAGTGGGTGAACTGTATAGTGTGTGAATCATATCTCAAAATATTGCTTAAAAAAGCAAACCACCAGCTGTGGCTCTGAGAATGGTAGAGTTCCCACCTGTCCCCATAGTGAAGAAAAAATAGATCAGTTGAAAAAGAAATATGGTGTCCCCAAAAGTGAAGTCTTATAAAAGCTTTTCTTTACAGAAGGACATTAGCTTGTCTTTTAGAGTTTACTTATTTTTCCTTCTTAAATAGTTACATGTAAGATATAATTCCTAATCCTTTAATTATGAAAAGAAATCCCTCAACTTCTCCAATCTACAAAGTCAAAGTATCACTGATTTGCTGTTTATGAGCCTCACAGAAGTGATGGAGCAATCTTATTAGAAAACAGAAATAGTTGAATTAACAGCAATTATTAGAGAGGAGAGTTCAAGGTCTCTGTGTCTGAGTTTCTGGCTGAAGCAACTCTGAAGGTTACCTATCATGAGAGAGAAAAAAAATTAAAGTCAAGATAGAAATCTGAAAGGAAAAAATGCTGATTAGAGACCTAGGTATGTTCAAGGTGTTATGCACCCAGGTACTTGGTTATGTAAGTCTTCCGTTCAGGAGAGACTGATATTGGAAATTTTACAAGTGATCAATATTTGAGAGGATAAAATCACTTAGGGATAATATTCAGAGTAAGAGAAGCAAGAAGATGCAGAGCCTGCATTCCAAAGGTAGACAGAGAAGTAACTAGGGAGGAAGAAGAAAGCCCAGAAGAAAATTCTTCCAGACAAAGGCGAGGAGAACATCTACAGAATCAAAGGCTACACTTAGGTCCCATAAGGTGAAGAGAAACTTACAACTCAGAGGTCCCCAGTGACCTTGGAAAGGGGATTCAGACCAGCACTGGAAGGTGCACTCAGCACTGGGTGAGGAGTGGATGGTGAAGAAGGAAAAAGAAACTAGAGCCAATTAACACTCTTTGCAAAGGCACACCATTCCTCATCAACCTATGTATTCCTTGAAAAAGAAGAAGAAAAAGTTAAGACAACTCTCCCTGATGCATTGAAGAGAAGAGGACTCATTCACCTAAACACAAAATAAATCTGCAGCAGGCTAGTCCAAATTAAAGCTGCCAGAAATAAACTGAAATATGATGTTAATATTCATATACACTAGCCAACTGCCCACACCACAGTAGAGAGAGGAAACAAATGTTTCTGCAGACACACTCAGGATGGCCTCAATGCACAGAGCATCCCTACCAGCACTCCCCTTCCAACTCCCACCACAAAATATTAAATAAAGAAGAAATAAAACATTACATCGCATTTAGCGCAGTTGTTTAAATCCTGTTAGGTTTCAGGTTTTCACTACTGATCTAAAGACCAAAGAGCAGGCAGAATCTTTACATTACTAGATGAGTCCTTAAAGTGAATTGAATTAGAAAAGGCCTCATGCAGGAATAAGAACCTTAGAATTTCGATTAATTGCAATTTCTACCCTCCAAAAAATAAATAACACACACTGAGATACACACATACCCATCATCCAAGTTATTTCTAAATTCACAAAATATGCAAAACAGCATCACAGCTGGTAAAAGAAAATCTTAATCCTGGGATGGCAGTGTGGTATAAATACCAATTTAAAGAACTGGCAGCAGAAACTCAGACTTGATACCAGCTCTCTGCTAAATAACCAGGGGACTTTTAATACTCCAAGGCGCTGTTTTGAATCTCAGGTTCCTCAAACACAAGTTTCCTCTATTACAATCTCCTAATCACCAATTGCTTGTGGGAACTAAATGCCGAAATACATATGAAAGAACACTAAAAAAGGCAAACTCAAAGTAAAACTAAAAACCTGTAAATTGTTTTCTGAACCTTTAACCGTTACTACACAGAGGAAGAAAAAGAAATGAGAAACTCCAGATGTGCCCGGAGCAGCACTGCATCTCTGCCCCTCACACAGCTGGGGCCGTCAAGCTCTGCTTGTATTCCACACGATACACAGTACATCCCCACAGAACTCCGTCTTTCATTAGGTCAGCTGGAGCTGGATTTCTGTCACTTGTAACTCAGATTCCTAATTCCCAGAAAAAGAGCCGACTCCTTCATTCCTCTATGATTCTCTAATCCCCAAAAAAAAAAAAAAAAAAAAATCTCTATGGTCTCCTGGGCAGAAAGTGAGGACAGAATCCTGGTTTATCTCCTTACAAGCACACCTCTCTCCCAACATGCAGCGCAGTGCCTAGATGTGGAGAACTCAAGTGCACGTGATGGGCGTCGCCATTCACAGTGCAGGCACGAACAACATGGGATGGTGGGACAGGTCTAGGATGAAAGACAGCGACCTGGTGTCCCTGGCATGGGGCTAGCAGCTGACACTGTCATCGTGACAGACATCCCTAAAAGAGTGAGGTTGAAGAGAGATGATGACAATGACAACAGACACTGCTACGTCAACAAGTCATGCTGATGACAACATGGCAGACTTCACGAGAGGAGCCTTCCTTGAATGACCTCATTTACTCCTGGAGATAAACCATGAGGACGGGTTAGCCTATATGATAGACAAGGAAACTAAAGCTCAAAGTTAAGGCAAAACTCTGTTTCGGAGAACGTCCCTTCCTCAGGATGTTAGGAAAATAGGCCGTCAGTTAAGAGAAGAGGCCAAACTTTCACTTTCTTCAGGTTCAGGTGCCCGGGGTCAACCTCAGCCCAAAAATATGATACACAATATCTGGAGAGAAATAGACACATTCACGTAACTTTTACTAAAGAGTATCTTTATAAGTGTAATGTTATTAGTCATTGCTATCCATCTGACTGCACCTGGTTTACAATTTAAACCCTATCACAGGCAAGCAAGCACGTGTAGGAAAACAACAGCATCTGAAGTTTCAGGCACCACTGGAGGCCTGGGAGGACATTCCCTGTGGATAAGAGGGGCCTACTGCACTGGACAGCGCTAGCAGGGCCAAGGCTAGAAAGGAGCCTCCATAATAGGAGCTACACTGCTTGTCCTTTCTCACTGCAAACCAGTTTTTACCCCAGTACTCAACAAAAAACAATTCTTGGAAAAATCTCAAATAATCATTTTGCTCCATATAATACTAATACATTCCTCGGTCCTTACTCAAATCAGTGCAGTACTTGTTCCTCGTGCTCTCCATTACTCCTTAAGCACTGCCTTCCACCAGGTCCACAACCCTAATCAGTTCTGCCTTCCTTCTCCCTCTCTGGTTGCACCATCTCAGGAACCTGCTCCTTAAATACTATGAACTCTGCTCAGTGCTTACTGTCTCTGTGTGAGCTCATTCACCACTCTGTCTTCAATTATCCACCAGCTCATGACTGCGGAACATATCCTCTAGCCATATGGCTTCCTGAGCTGCAGGCTTCAACTTAATGTGCCTTAATGGAACTCCTCTTCTTCCCCACGTCTACTCCATGCTCCCTACACCAGCAAAGGGGATCACTTGACCCAGCAAATCATCCCCCCCATACTACTCCCCAAAATCCAGTCACTCTCCAACCTTTTCTTTCTCTCTATTACCTCTCAAACAGGCCCATTTCACTTGGCTGTCGCTGTGACTCTGCTAATGAAGGCCTTATCATCTTTCCTGATTATGTAAAACAGCCCTCAAACTAGACTCCAGTCTTTGCCTGTCTCTCTAGACTATAAACTCATTGTAGGTAAAGACAGAATCTAATTTATCACTGTATTCAGTATTTGTTGTAATAATCAACATATAACAGTCAATAAACATGCATTTGTTGAATGAAAAAATGAACTCCAGCAGTTGGGAGAATGAAACTTGATTACAGATAGCAAGTGATGGGGGGGGGGGGGGTGTTATAAGCTCCCAAAATAAATATATATGTGCATATAGATGTATATTTCACATAAAACTAGCCTCTCAGGAAGCATAACCTTATCCACCTAAACAGCAGCTCAGTATAGTTACACACTGAAAGATAAAGGCATGCAGAGTTAACTTCAGTAAAATGGCATTAAAAATCTATTTTATATGAAAAAGAAAACAGAAAAGTATCAAGATAATAAAAATATTTGCTCTTGAAACAACACATCCAAGTACCTGGTAGATTTTAAAAACACCTTCTTATAAGTTACTTCCTCTCCTGGATCTACTTAGCTCCTGCAGGCAGTTGTCCCACCCCATGTATCTCATCATCAAGTGCCACAGTGAAAGAACGCAGGAGAGAGAAGAAAACAGTAAGAATAGTCACAGTTGCACAAGGCAAGAAGTGTCTATGCTATAAATCTCTAGCATCAAGCTGTGAAACGTGCTCAATATTTAAGGTGAGGTACAACTATCTGAATCTAAATTTAACATCCAGGGAACCTTGAATTAGTCATTTGGCTGGAAAACCCATGTTTGCAGCCAAGAAGCTGCTTTACTTGGTCACGAAGAAAACACGCTTGTGCGCGCTCACACACACACACACACACACACACACACACACACGGTAGAAAATCAGTTCTGTTCCACTACTTATCTGCTGAGACCTTAATATCAAGGTTCTGCATTTCCCACCAACAGACAAAGGCAATTACCACAGAATATTTATTTCCCTACCACTATGCTCTCAAGGATTAAAAAAAAAAAAAAAATCAACTGAACTCAAAGCTTAGATTTTATATGAAAAATTAAGAGAAACTGATTACCAATTATTTCATATCAAAATGGTCTCCATTTTACCTGCCTACATCTCACATATCTTTTTTTAAATAAGCTTGGCTGAACTACCATTTTTCATTTTAAACAAGACAGAGATCACATTTAATCTTCAAGGTTATCTAATAACTACTTTTAAAGGGTAAAGATAAGCTTCGCCACTTATTAATAATAATCCCCATGTTAAAAGAAGTTACTATTTAAAGAATGCTGACAAATTCTCCATCTGCACTATGAAAAGAACTGGAAAAAAACATTTGCAACGCAGAATGAAACACAGTAAAAATAAAAAGAGCACTGAACTAGGTCCTGGCTCTAGTTACCTCCTACCTACGTCACTTTCCCTCTGATGTGCTAATGTTCCTAAATTATGGGGAGTTGACCTTGAATAAACTCCAATTCCAATGTGCGACAAGTCAGTGACTAAAATTAGAAAGTAAACCCAGGTCCTCTTTCTTTTAATTAAATTAAAAACTGGAATCAATCTTTCAAAAGCCTTTCCCAGAATACAGAATAGTCTCTTCAACAAAAGTTGTTGGGAAACTAGGCAACCATATGCAAAAGAATAAAACTGGATCCCTACCTTATGCCATACACAAAAGTCAATGCAAAAATGGATTAAAGATGTAAACAGAAGACCTGAAACCATGAAATGCCTAGAAAAAAACTAGGTAATCTCCTTGACATTTTTGACTTGACTCCAAATGCAAAGTCAACAAAAGCAAAAATAAACACAGGAGACTGTTAGGCTGGCCCAGGGACAAAAGCAGCAGCGGCCATGCCCGGGAAAACGGCAGCCAAGCCCGGGAAAAAGATGGATGACGTCAGAATAAGGGATGCGACCCCCACACCTGGATTCACAGGGCCAATCCCCAATCGCCACATAGAAGCCCGCGAAATTCCTCTGCTTACAGAGCCGGTCCCCCTTTGTTCTGGCGCGTGACTTCCCAGCCCGCGACTTCCAGGCCCTCTGCGGACTTGGGAGTTTCGCCCGGGTGTGCAAACCCCAATAAAGCCCTGGCTATTCGACATTTTTTGTCCGATTGAGCTTTTCTCCTCGCGGAGCCCAGAAAAACCTTACAGAGACTTCATCAAATTAAAAAGCTTCTATGCAGCAAAGGAAACCAACAAAAAATAAAAAGGCAAACTATGGAAGAAAATATTGACAAATGAGAAGTGTGAAAAGCATCAATATCAATAATATATAAATAACTCAATTCAACAACAGCAAAAGAAAAAAATCTATGAACAGAGAGCTTTTCCACCACCATTTTAAATCCCGCGACTCAAGGCTCTGCCAGCAGACCGCACACCTGCACCCCTGGCCGACAACTCCGCCACCACAGGGGACAGGAATGAGTACAGCAACACAGACTTCACAGAGGGAGCCAAGATCAACGTGAGCAGGAACCAGCAGGATGACGGCAAAATGTTTATTGGAAGCTTGAGCTGGGCTACAAGCAAGAGAGGTCAGAATGAACGGTGGTCTCGACCTGGGGAAGCTGCAGACCACGCAATGAAACCGAATCCAGTCACCGGAAGAGCGAGAGGTTTGGGGTGTATGCTTTTCAAAGATGCTGCTAAAGCTGACGAGGTTTAGGAACTGAAACAACACAAGAAGGATGCCCAACTGATAGACCCCCGAAAGGACCAAAACTTTAAAGGGGGAGGACTCCCCCACAAAATGGTTGGATTTTTGTTTATTTTTTAAGTTCCAGGCAGGAATAAAGACAAGCAGAGGCAGAAAGTCAGGAAGAAAGAAAAGCAAGCAGCATTTTCTTTTTATTTCACTGTTCATCTTCATTGTTTCCCTCCTGGCCCTGGGACACAAGCAGGATCCTTGGGAAGTACATGAACTGTGCTGGAGAAAGGCAGCTGACCAAACCACTACTCTACCAAGGAACACCAAAAAATGGTTTTTTGTGGGTGGGTCAAGCCCAGGAATTTGCAAAACAAATTAAAGAATATTTTGGAGTCTTTAGAAAAACTGAAGATATTGAACTTCCCCTGGATACCAAAAAAAAAAAAAAAAAAGAAAGAAAGAAGAGGATTTTGCTTTGCCATATTTGTAGATGAAGAACCAGTAAAGAAATTGTCAGAAAGCAGAGTACCATCAAATTGGCTCCGGGAAGAATAAAATAAAGTCACACAACCCAAAGAGGTATAGAGGTAGCAGGAACAACAACATAAAGGAGGAAAACATGCTGCAACTGTTGGACAAGGTGGCACTGGGGCCTACGTAAGGGCAAGGTCCAACCTGGAAGCAAGGGTTTAGTAACTATCGCGATCAAGGATATGGAAATTACAAGAGCACTGATAGTGACGATCACAGCTCTAGTGGCTATGGCAGAGATGATCCTTGCAGGGCACAACTATGGGAACGATGGACATGGACGGGGATATGCAGGCTGCAGGGGCCGACAGAACATTTAGGGAAGGGCATCTCGAGGGGTAAGCACCAAAACAATCACTGGCCACGCTAAAGGAGGACACTGGGAAAACCAGGAGATACTGAGTAAATAATCTTGAAAGATAACGTTGGTCTTCTGCTGAAAGATTTTCCAGAATACAAGATGCAACTGTGTCCAGCGGTATATAGCCACCAATTAACTTCCTTTTGACAACCTGTGTTATGACTCTTCCTTTGTATCATTTCATGTTAAATCTCAAATACTTCCCTGTGTGGAAAAAAAAAAATGGACAGAGAAATTGAACAGACATTTTTTCCAAGTAAGATGTGCTCCATATCCCTAATCATCCAGGATTTGTAAGTGAAAACCAAAATGAGCCATCACCTCACATCTGTGAGAACAGTTATTACTTGAGAAAAAGCACAGGCAAGAATGTGAAGAAAACAGAACCCTGCGGCTGCTGATGAGAATGTAAATTGATGCCAAAACTATGGGAAAGAATACGGCAGTTCCTCAAAAACAATTAACATACAACTACCAAAAGATCCAGCAACGGAATCTAAAAAAAAAACAAACTCAAAGAAAAAGATGACAAAGGTGACTGGTTACCAGGGACTAGGGAGATGCTGGTCAAACAGTACAAACTTTCAGTTACATGATGATTAAGTTCTAAGGATCAAATATCCAACATAGTGACTAAGTTAGTAATGCTGTATTATATATTTGAAAGTCGTTAATGGAATTGATTCTAAAAGTTCTTAACACAATTATGTGATGAGATGCAGCTGTTACCTAATGCTATGGTGGTGACCATTCTCCAATATATAGATAATCATACCGGCACATTACACATTACACTTCCTAAACTTACATACTATTATATGTCAACATTGTCACAGTAAGACTGAGAAGGAACATTTCCCCCACTGCAAAAATAGTATTTTGTCATAATGAAACTTTAGAAAAACTACCTATAAATCCACTCCCCAGAGATAATCAAAGCTCACATTTTAGGTGTAGATGCTTATGTTCACTTCTACAAGAATATGGGAATATTCTAATAAGTATAAGAATGTATACCTTCATGCTTACTTGTATATTATTCTTAGTACAGGGTCTCTAGGGGAATTATTTAGATAACTAAGTCATCAGTTTAAATCTCAAGTGAGCTAATTAGGATTCATTTACTCTGTGACTGATCATACTTCTTCACATGTCCAGCTCTGTGAGGCCTGTCATTGATCACAATGGAGAGGGTGGGTGCAAGAGTATATATGTCAGGGCAAATATTACCCTTCTCCTAAGGAAAAACAAAATCAAGCCCAGAAAATGAGTTAGAAATGTCATCTTTATAAAAATCAGAAAGCAAACTTACATGGTGGCAAGAATTAATCTCAACTCCACCACCACCAAGCTTTGTGAACCGTCAAATTATTTTGGCTTTCACATTTCCCTGGGTAAATCTGGGATTAATAATAATGCCCCTACCTGCAGTGAGGCCAGTGGTGAGACTCAGTCAGGGGAGATACCAGATGGCAGACTGCTTTGCAAAGCATAAATGCTACAAAACTGCAAAACTCTGTGATGTCATTAAGAATGTTCTCAAACTTCCACATGCCTAAGAATCACTAAGAGCAGAGTCCTGCAGGCCCGGCACCTAAAATTCCAAGTTGATCAGTCCATCTACCTCAGGGATAATTTGCAATTATTACTCTCTAATGATATTTGTGTTCCTGATCCTGAGACCCAACTATGAATAGCACAAAGGAAATACTATCTTCTTTGCATCTTTTTCTTATTTATTCATTAAACTTATGGACATTTAATACGTGCGTAGGCCTAAATCTGGCCATAGAAACAAAGTTATTTGTCACCTTATAAACTCGCGCTTCACTCTAGTTAGAGATAAGGTGATGGGCCAGGAGCTAAAATATCCCAGAAGATCTGACATGCAGTCTGAGATATACACATGTCTGACACAATTCCTAAAATCACTAACGGAAGAATTTCATCTAATACAAGTTTTTTGTTTGTGTGCTGCTGCAATAAAAAGACTCAATGTCAATTGAGCATGGAGTACCTTTGCATTAGGACCCCAGCAAGTACACATAAAATGACAAGATCTAAGGTGGCCAAATAGAGAAATGGCCTTGGAGCAGCAGGAAGGCTGGCACCTAAATAACAGTATCAATAATCTATGCAACGGATTGTATCAATTATTCCCTTAACTGGTCCAATCTCAAATTTGATCTATCTATCATGTGCAAAAACAATATGAAACACAAAAAAAGGATTTAAAAAACTTAATGTTGAGTAAGACCTCAGGCCCAATCCACCAAGTACCTTTCTCTAGAGACTATAATCAAAGGACAATGTACAATGAGGAAGAAAGCTATCCAACTGCATGTTTATCAAAGAGCTATGAATATGACAAATGTTCCTAACTCACTATATATGTTATGAAGCTGTTGTCAATTAATTTATTTAAGGCTTACTAGAAAGTACATAGATTTGGGACTAGAACTTCCTTCTATGATAATGAATTGCATATTTTTAGTTAACAATTGGTGTAGTAAGTCCCATATGTAAAGAATTAATTCCTTTCATTTGTTCTAAAATTATTCCAGTAAAGCTGCAGGGGATATGTTCTAGTTGAGAAATAGTGGAATTTCTTCTATAAGTCCCTGGTTCATCCTATTCATACCCTTCAGTATTTAATAGTTGGGTGTATTTAAAGCATGTTCTCACTGATATGTGTAATCAAAAGTAGAGATTTAATCAAATGGAATCATAATCACTGAAGTTAAATTTACTTGCTTCCCGCTTGCTTTGATTCGAATTAACTACTCATCCAAATTACATAGAGGCCTTTCCTGATTCCAAGCATGTCCAGGTGTTGCATGCAGTGCCTGGGAATGGCTACAAGAAGCCACAAGGACACATTCTTGACCTTACTTGGAGGTTGCTCTTAAATGACTTTTTCCATAAAATAAAATGACTAAGTTCACAAAGTTCGACATTTCAGATGCTTAGGAGGAAGCTAATAGAGAAAGAAGACATGCAAGTTAATGCTACTGATATGAAAAAGAAATGCATGCCTGATTCTAGCCATCGTCCTAATTAAATCATGAAATTATTTCCTTTATTTCTCTTCCCAGAAATACTGTCCTTGTACTATAAAACTAACCTCAGGGTCTAAGTCTTTAGACTTCCTCATAGATAAAGCCACATAGAAAAAATACTCTTTTATTATCAATATGCCTGTGCTCTGGACGCCAAAATTTTTTAACTACTCAAACTAAAAAATGTTCAACATTTAGAGCAATAGTTCAATACATTTCTACATACCTACAGCCTTTGTGGACTAAGAAACCATAAAATAAAGTTTTAGGAAATGGGGCAAATACCAACCTTGTAAAAATCCATGACTATAAAATGATTCAGTGTTAGAATTATTCAGCAAGCAGTCAGCTAACCCTGATGATGAATTACATGACAGCTATGCAGGAGGCAGAAATAAGAGCATACAGTCCGCTACAACACAGTATAATAAGTGCTAAATCTGTTTAAAAGTTGTGTCTGGTCACTCCTTCAGATTCCAGAAGTATCGAAACTATAAACACTACTACTACATAGATACTAGAAGAAGTTTGCAGTTATAAAGATCATAAATTTTATTTATAATTAAGATTGTGGAAGATCCAAGTTTTACAGAAAACTAAGAACCTGTAAAAGAAAAACACTAAGAAGTACAACCTCACAAAAATAAAAGCAAAAGTCCACATGGCCAGACATCATAAACTCAAAAGAGAAAGAAACGGGGAGTGCCAAAACAAGCCCCAAAGAATCAAGTCTCTTTATATGTAAAGAGCTCCTGAAAATCAACAAAAAGATAAATATACTAAAAAAAAATAGTTCATGGAATAGAAAAATAAACATTATCTGAACACTGTATTATTAAAATTTTCAAACATTAAAAAAGTAATAGATGAAGAGCCTGGTGGTCCAGTGGTTTAGTCTACCATGGCACAGGCCACATACAACCCCAGGTTCCAGGTTCACATCCCAGGGTCAGGGAAACAACCAAGATGAACAACTAAATTAAATAAAATAAACCTTCTACCTCCTCTCCCTGTCTTCCTGCCTGCCTGCTTTCCTTCATTCCTCTCTGCACCATCCCTTTGGGAAAAAACAAAAAGTAAAAGATAATGAACCACTCTGTATCTACCACCTTCCCTATCATTTTATAACTAATCTTGTTTCAGCTGAACTTCTATCAATTCTGAAACCAGATTATTTTGAAGTAATACATCCAGATAGAGCCTAGCTATCACAACAACTTTTTTGCAAATGATAAGTTTAACCTCAGTATAAGAAAACTGCAGATCAAATTGGAAATATCATTTTTCACCTATCAACTGGTAAAGATGAAAATGGTTGATAATACAATCTGCTAACAAGGGAATGCTGGCTACAACAAACAACTGATGACGTGAAAAATTCGAATTATCACACTTGGCAATAATATAAAAATCTAATCAACCAAAGTTTAACAAAAACTTTGAAAGCGGCATATCAAGAATCTGGTTGCTTTCCTTCACACATCTTTTATGTGCATGTTGAACTAAATGCGTAGCTAGAACAACTGGTAGGTGCTTGCAAATTAACAACGCCTGGAAGCTATAACTGATATAGAAACAGTGAAATCTACCTGACTTTATTATTAAAAAATAAAATACGAGACAGCTCCTAATGCCCACTTACCCAGATCAGATCAGGACCCCATGGTTATAAGCTGTCCCAGCATACTTTGCCTTTCCTCTATAGCACTGACCACAGTATGCATGTTTATCCGAGGGTTCTCTGATTAATGTCATTCTTCCCACTCTGTAATGACAGGGACTGTGTCTGGTAAGTCTGGAATTGCAGCCCAAATCCAGTCCACGGCAAAAATTCAGCACAGGTAGAATTCACCTTTTCATTCCACAAATATTAGAGGTCATTGGGGCACTGTTTCAGGTTCCTGAGATATGGTGCTGAACAAAGCCAACTACTCCTTTCTTCTCTTTAATGTTCACTCTAGAAGCAGTCAGAAAACGACCAAACACATATTTCATATAAAAGAAACATCATGGAAATGATCCAGTTGGTCTACAAATAGGTATTAACGTTTCCATGCTGATACCTCCAAAAGGCATTTTCATTTCTACTTTTTATGGTAAAAATAATGAGGGATTATTTAAATTAACTTTTAAATAAGGAATTCACTTGTCGTCATAACCTACAACTTACAGAGGAACCCTCCAGCCTTCCTACCCGAACAACGACGTTAGCGTTAAAGCAGATTTCTTGCTCGTGCTTCCTATGGATCTTTCTTTAACATCACAGTGACCACAGAACATGTAATGTTCTCTGCCTTTCCTACCAGACATTTAATCTTCCTTCATCCCTAAAGAGCTCAAGGGTCATACCAAAATGATGACCTTCAACGAAAGGAAAAACTTTCTCCCTAGTAGCCAGGGCTTCAAGTCCAATCCTTTTTGCCCTCTCTAAGATCAACAGTTCACCACACAGAGCAGGCCTCCAGCACTGTCCCCTGCAATACATTTTCTGCCTTGAGGCTAAAGAACCATTTTCCAGTAGAGGCAGTTGTTGTCCCATATATGCTACTCATTCTCTTTTCCCACATTCCTCTCACTTCCATGTACTTCAGATAAGCCACCTTTGTGAAGATGTTATTTCTCCCATCTATTCCTCATGGGTTTCCTAGCTGCTAAATATTAGAGAACGTCTTCCAGCTTCTTTTAAATAAAAATGATACGACAACGCTCATGAACTAGATTTGGGAAAGACTCAATTATGAGGCAGCAGAAGTTGGGGGAAAAGTGGTTAGGAGTTGCATAGGCTGCTGACCACATTAGTCATCTGAAAGTAAAGACCCCGAGTGTCTTCCTAAGGAAAGTATGGGTGGCAGGTGGTTCTGGGAGATTAACAAAGCACCTGCCACCCTAATGTTGATCAAGTTGGCACCAAAAGAAGTGGAATCTTTTCCTTTAATAGTAAGCAGTGCCTTATAGACACTATAGTGATTATGAACAAAAAGACAAACTATTTCTCCTATAAATAGAAAAAGAGATAGCTTGGAGGGTCAAAGCTAAAATAAAATAGAAAGTGAGTCAGCAAGGTGATTTTTAAACACTGACTGTGAAAGTACTCTGACTCTGTAAGAAAGGCAAGCAAGAAAGAATTCACTGGTTTGGGTTTCTTCTACTTTTCTAGCAAAATAGCACACAACATTAATTCTCTTTACATAAAGACAAATTAAAGCAGGCCTGCAATGCATCACAACCAGAATATGTTTAATAAAATGGTGTTGAACAATGAAACTTTTAGGGAAATTTACAGTACTGGTGTATTGGCTCAGCATAGCATTTATATGCTAATGATCGGAATAGGTCGTTCCACATGGGGGCTGAAGGAAAGAATATGCACATTGGGGAGGAAGGATTCAAGGTTCTTTTTGTCTGTGTTCCAACTTCCTTAAAGAAAACATTCTTAGTGTAAGTTCCTTGAATGACAAAAATAAAAATATAACAATAATAGTAATAGAAATAATAATGTGAAGCACTGTGATTTTACTTCTCTCTAAAATAAATGCCACAAACACCTTCCCAGTAAAGTTCATCATACAAACGTCAGTCTCCTTTGTAAAATTCAAAAGTTCTAAAGGCAACATTCGTATTTGCATGACGAGAATTAATTCTGGAGGAATCTTAAAACATTAGATAGCACATAGACACCACATATTAGCTCAAAATTAGCAGTTCTTTGGAGTCCCAAGCCAATAATTTAATCTTTGCCCTTCAGAAAGGTGGTTCACCCCAAATATTTGCTTCTTCTGAACTATCTTGTTTTATAACAAAGAATGTGGCCCAAATTTTCAGATTTGTACATTTTACAAAATGGGATCATGCTTGAAAGATGAGACCAAGACACCAGCGTTTTCACTAGTACTGTCCAACATATCCTGCCAACAAAAGCCTTGATAATACTGACCAAAAGAAAAAAAAAAAAAAAAGAACTGAAGAAGAAAAAAATAATCCTCCGGCTGAGTCATTCCTCACTTATTCTTTCCTGGAGCAGTATGCTGAATTTCTACTTCTCATGCTATGATTTCCACTCATGGGTTCTGGAAGGGGCTTAGGGAATGGAAAAGAAAGAGGTCAACAGCCTTGAAAGACGCATTGCTGTTAAGGGCACTGCAGTGAGATCTGCAGAAAAGTTATTGATCTGTGCCCTTTTACTGTATTTTCAGTCCAGACTACAGAAACGTTATTTCCCTATGAAAGTTCAGTGCATTCATCCAGGGACATGCAGCAACAGGGCAGAGAACCAGAATGTGTGAGCATTCACTCTAAGAAGTTAACAACTTCTCACAGAAATGGATGCACCAACAAAGAAAGAAGAAAAAGTCAATTGAGAACCACTCCTCCACTTCTCTCCATCACGATTTAAATGATCAAAGAACCTAGAAGGTGAGGAAGGGGTCAACTAAACAAACATGTGCCTTCATATGCACATGTTTGCATGTAATAGCATTTACTGGCACTACTCACTCAACTCAAGTAAGCACGAGCCAGATAACTTCATCTAACACGAGCAAAGTCTTATAACACAGGTATGATTTTCCTCAGATTACAGGGCAGGAATTCAATGTCAAGTCTGTTCACAACTCCAAAACCCATGTTCATCAAAACCTATGCTTTCAAATACTCTGTGGCTGGAGAGAAGCAGAAGAGTGTAGCAGTCATACTTGTGAATGAAGTTTACAAGGGAATTAATGTTTGAGGAACTATAAAGTATAATTTAAATCAATGTCATTTACATATACGAAAGGAAATAGAAACTGTACGATGAATACATAACTTTTCCAAAAAAATTTAGACTGAAGAGTTCTATATAAAATACTATTTCTCCTTAAAAACATTCACGTTCTTTAAGAATGCCTTAAAGGCTCTAAATATAAACAACAGAATTTCCTTAACACGATTCTAAGCCCTTCTACACACAGTCTATGTGTGTTCCCAGGAACACACATTATTTAAGCAAATGAGAAGACACATTCTATTTTGCACTCTGTTCTCAAATGAACTATGGTGTTTCTAGGGGCCTTTTTACCCCCATGCCAAATTCCCACCCTCTTCACAGCTGGCGTGTGTGCAGGACTGGGGAGAAGCAGAGAAGGGGCACACCGAACTATAGAGTGAATCCTTGATTGTCTAAGAAAGCCTCAATATTCCGTCCCACTGGCACATGTCTTTAGTCTACTATATCCTAACACCTGGTTTGGCAAATAAGGTCTCCTAGTATGCGATGGTCACAGACAGAATTTTGAGCAAAAATTCAGTTCTCCCCTAAAAGGTAAGAATCATGAAACCCAAATCTTAATCGCTATTTTAAGCAGAGACTGATTTGCTTCCTGTAATGTATCACCACATCAGTAGAGAAAAAAGTACGGAACACAGAAAGACCATGGACTTATATGTGATTCCGAGACAAGTAACTTGTTCTATGAACTTGCACTAATAAATCCCCGAGTCCTAGTTTCCCTCTTAAAAATGCAGATACTAATAAGTAGCTCACAGAGTTGTAGGGGAAATAAAATGCAAGAATAATAATAAATTCCCTGAATACTTTTTAGTATTTAGTAAACAGTCAATACTTGCTATGTTCTTTGCGTATGAACAAAATGCTTCAAAATTTCTTAACTATGTCAAAAAACAGCTGAATAACGTCTAGTCAAGCTGTTTAAACCCATCTGAACTTGTATGACTATGGAATCCCATGTTGAATAAACTGCATCAACAGAAGATAATACCCCCTACACTAGAAAATGTCCAATGAAGAGAGTTAACAAAGAAAGAAACAAGCCGCAACTGGCCCCTCATCTACCTGGGCTGGTTCTCCGTGGTGAGGTTCTCTCCCCTCTGGTAGCCACTGTCTGCCACTTGGGTTGTAGACCTCTTCACAATTTGCTTGAGCTCCTGCTCCAAGCGTTCCTTGATGGCCTTTACTGTCTCTGGGATCTTCTTCAGTTTGGCCAGGCCCTTGATAAGGATGCCCATAAAAAGGGTGCTGTTCTCCTCCGGGTCCAGTTCCAAATCCTCCTTGATGTCTTGTAGGTTTATCTCTCTCGCTGTTAAAAAACACAGATTCCATTACACAAGTCAAAAACAGAATGCGTCTAACAAATGGGATCACAGCTTTGATTACTCCTTGAAAGCAACCAGAGAAGATCTTTCCATTACATTTGCAAATAAACTGCATTTACATAATGCAACTGTCAAAAAAAATCATGTTCCTCAAATCATACCTCAATAGATATTGAGGAAAAGGTGTAGAAGCAATTAAAACCAAGTAAGTAATTTTCCATAACAAGTTTTCCATAGACTACCACTTAAGAGTCAGTTGGTTTGTGAGATTTATTAAGCATTCAGTGTTTATAAAATGTCATGCTTGGTGCTGCAGGAGAATTCTAAAGAGTCTAACACTGGTCTCAAATTGCTATTGATAAGGAATTTGAAGAGGTTAAATTAAGAGAGGTAAGTCGTTGGATAAAGACAATATAACTGATGGCCAACAGGCACAAGAAAAGATGGCTCTCAGGGAAATGCAAATTAAAACAACAATGCAATATCACCTTACACTTGAGAGACTGGCTATTATCCAAAAGTCTGGAAACCACAAAGGTTGGTGAAGATGTGGAGAAAAGGGAACACTTTTACACTGCTGGTGGGTACGCAAATTGGTGCGACTCCTATGGAAAAGAGTTTGGAGACGCCTCAAAAAGTTGAAGAAGGAAATCCCATATGATCCCACCATCCCACTTCTGGATATTTATCCAAAAGATACAAAAACACTCATTCACAGAGATTTATGCACCCATGCTTACTTCAGCCCTATTCACATAGCTAAGAACTGGAAACTACCTAAGTGCCCAATGTCAGATGAATGGATAAAGAAGATGTGGTACATATATACAATGGAATACTACACAGCCTTTAGAAGAGATGAAATCCTGTCATTTGAATCAACACAGATGAATCTAGAGGGGATTATGCTAAGTGAAATAAGTCAAAAGAAGAAAGTTAGATACCAGATGACCTCACTCATAGGGGGCACATGAACAGACAAAACAAAGGAACAGATGAAACAACCATCCCCTGGACACTTGCAATAAAACTGAGGTTACCAATGGGAATGGGGTGGGAGATGGGGGACAAATAATGGCAGAGTCCACTGGACACAGTGAAGAACACTTGGTGAATTGGTGGAGGGCAGGGTATGTTGACATATACCTGAGGAATGGAGAGCCTGTACATGTGAGGTTATTTTAATGTGTAGAATAAGTTACTACTATATATATATATATATAAATATATAAATATATATGTGTGTATACAATAAAGAAAATATAAATTCATGTGAAGATATACTGCATAAATACAATAGAACCATCTTCTATTTTTCTTTACATCCACCATAATATCATTAATTACTACAAAGAGATCTTACTAATTCATGGAGGTTTTCTGAGAAGTAGTTTTATATGTCAAAAGCCTGCAAATCTTTAGATAACAGTTTTCATGAAGAATATCCGGTTTTAGATGAAAGAAATAGCCGACAACAATTACTCTTCATGGTTGTGGGGAATTTAGGGAGCAAGATTTCTGTTATCTGCTGAAAACCATAGACGTTTCTCTCAAAATAATGCTTATGTAGACAAAAATTCTTGTATGATTTCAGGAATTTCATAACTAACAAAAGAACCACAGGTTAAAAACCTCTGATCCAAAAATATTTCTCTCATTTTACAAATACCTGCACTAAGATACACAAAAGCAAAAACGAGTACAAGTCTAAAGATGAATCCTCATACTTGAAAATTTCCCCATCATTCCCCCTCCTCCACTCCCCAAGACCACTGGAAATGTTTTAAATACGTGATAGCCTGAAGTCCTGCAAGCAGTCTTCCTTTGTAGATTCACGATGAGCTCTACTACAAGCACACTTGAAGTTTTCAGTACCACAGGAATGTATTTACGTAGGAAGAAGGAAAATATTCCATTAGATAAGTTCTTATAAAGCACTGCATAAGATCTCTAAAAATAGTACTTCAAATGGCACATAGGCTCTTCTCCTCAATCCCTTGAATTTTTGCTCCCAACTCATAAAATGCACTTAATTACAAACCACAGGCACTTAATGACATGCATTACATAATTATTTACATAATTTTGCCCTCAAGTGACTAAGTCCTCTACGTATTTAGCCACGATGATATTGTCTTACCTAGACTCTCTTGACCCCTGAAACCCATGAAGACAGAGAAGCACATAAAGATGGGACAAATTCTTACTGCTACTTTGCAATGTGGAGACATTTGATATGTTATTTAATTTAGGACAGAACTGGAGTGCTGATGGTAAACTTAACGTATTATGTGCAGGTGCTGATTTACAATTCTATATACTTTAAACCAATATAATGTTATGATGCAATGTTTCTTCAATAATATTTTTTTGAACCCAGAGAAGAAAACGCAGCTTTTTTAAATAATTATTTTTCTATTTGCTCATTTAGAGGAAGGAAGCAAGCAGGAATGAAGACAGGTAAGCAGGCAGGCAGACAGAGGTGTCTATCCATCCATTTAGTTGTCCATTCTGGTTGTTTCCCCACCATCACTCCCCAGTCCTGGGCAGCAATCCTGGGTCCTTAGGCTTTTACATGGACGATGCCATCTGGAGCTGGGAACTTAACTGCTGAGACACCGGGCATAACTTAAAAACATCTTAATGCTAGTAAACTAGGAGTAGAACCAAGAAGACTTAAGCCTTTAAAGACGACATGACAATTCTGTAGGCAAACAGAAAAAAGTCATTCGTATTTCCAAACATGACATTCCGAGCACAGACATTCCAGTTACTGGCTGGTTTTGTACATGGAGGTAGACACCTCAGGCCACAGAATTATTCCATCCTGAGAAACCAACCCCATCAAAAACGAGAAGAGTACTTAGCACTCAAGGAGTCATCTAAATTCAGCAGGTTAGAGAGAGGAAATGAAGCAAAAATATAAGCAGAGCTTCGGGCAGAAAGAAAGGCAAGAGGAATTGAGCTGGAATAAAATAATTTTCACAAAAGAGCACATATGAGTCACACACAGGACACATGCAAAACTCCAGTCAGCTGCTGTGAGGAGGACTGCTGATGAAATGAATGCAGTTTGAATCAGTAATTCCCTAGGTTACATGGCATTAGCTACTTAAATGTACACTAATGCAATGGCTTACTAATAAAATTAAAAAATAATAAATACACAAGGTATAAATAAGAACATGCAGAAGCCCAATGGCACATTTTTCCAGAACTTTATCTTTCTGTTTGTCTCCTGAAATCTCCTAGAGCATAAACACTGAACAGAGCCAATATTAATTAATTTATATTATCTATTTCACTTACATCAGCTGAAAATTAAAAGGCAATTTAAAAGCATAATATAATCAAGCATGAACACTATTCTAAAATCACAAAAATCCTGAGTTCAGAGAGAAGTATTGGTGCTTAAATCTGGGAATATCTTTGAACAAAAAACTTTAAAAGCTAGCTGAAGATCAGCAAGACCTCATACCACAATTAAAATGTGCATGTTTCTAAAATTCCAAATTCTAATTATTCTCATATCTATATTGCTGTAATACGTACTCAATGTGTAGATTTTAGAACACTTTAAAATTACAAATATTTAACTCCCTTTTCCAATTCTCTTATCTTTAATTTACTGGTTCTCAGGATCTTATCAAGTGAGGATTAAACCACGTTTTGACGACTAACTGATAGGACAAGGTTAAATGTTAGAGGACTTTCATATCCAATTATTTCTAAAATCCTATTGACCCAAATTGTACCTTATTACATGGGGATGGATGGGCAGATGGAAAGATGGATGGGTGGGTGGATGGGTGAGTGGATGGATGGATGGATGGATGGATGGGTGGATGGACGGATGGATGGATGGATGGATGGATGGATACAGCCATCAATACCATAAGTACACATAAGTGGATATAAATCATGTCTGTAGCTGAAGCTACATGGAATGAAAGAAAGGAGGTTTAATTATGACACTTTGGGACTCCTTGAAAGGATTAATTAGATGACATTTAAAGTCCTTTCAAGCACCACAATTCCACAATTCTATTAAGCACAGTTTTAATCTAGACATCTCTAGTTATATGACCTATAGCTAGTTATGTATGCCTATTTTGTGATCCATGTAAAATGAAACTGATAAACAAGGTAAATAATTCATTTGTGCAGTCTAATATTTTTTAAAACAAATCTACATTTTTATCTCTCAGTGAATACAGAGCACAATCTAAACCAGTCCAGTCACTTCCCTCTCTCAGCACATCTGGTAAAAATAGAGTCGTAACATATGTCATACCGACACACATCATGAAATTGTAGAAGATGAGGGCCCTCATAATGCACTTTAATTTTTGATTGAATAAGCTACAGCATTTCATTTATCACTTATTTATATACATGTGAATTAAGGTACATGATAATGGTAATGTTTACTACAGAAACTAACAGTAGATGTCATTCCTTACACTATGCACAGTGCCCAAAGTATATAAAGTTCACATATATATCACTTAAACCCTCATAACTTAATTTACAAGATGTAGTCAAGAATACTGTCGCTATATAACTAGAAAATTGTCTGCCACTACTGAACACAATTCAATATAAAAAGGAGCCTCAGAAAAAATTACGAGGTTAATTAGAGCACTAAAGTATCAGAAGAATTACATTTCCACAATGCTGTCCCCACAGATGGGAGCCTGGCCTCAGAATACTGACAATATTCCCAAGTAGAAAATTAGAAAGTTACCATTTAAAAGCACTTCTTAGACTTCTGATCACCATGGCACTGTAAATTTTTACTTGATATATCCAATCTGCTCGAAACACAATTATACATAAAACATCAATGAAGGTAAGAAAAAGAAATAGTCTAGCTCCAAGACAGGAAAGGCAAATGGGCAAGGTCAAAATGGGTGTCCACAGAACTCTCTGTGGAGACATGGGCAGGCAGAACTTAGCCCGAGCAGGATTACAGAGACTTAACATTGTCTCCTGGCTAGGTGGGCTGAAAATCCTTCATGGAGAGCACAAGTCAAACCAAGCTCTAGATCATCTAGGCCGGAAGGCTGCCGGTCTCACCAAATCCTTATCCTCCATTCCAGTCTCAGTGGAGGCATTTGGTCAACTACCTATCTTAAATACAATTCATTTCGCAATGAAAAATCACTTAACATCTTTTATTCTAATTAATGCACCCACTAGTGAAGATAAAGAGCGGAACAGCTGATGCACTGGTTGCCTCTGGAGTATAGAATCTTGATTAGGGTCTTTCAAATGTTAACTAACTACCCCTGGAGTGTAGACTCCTGATTAAGGTACTTCAAAAATGTTAACTACACACCCCTAAGGTGTAGATTAAATTACTTTAAAGAAAACTACTGACAATATAACACCCCTCTCCTGAAAGGAGGCTGCCAAAGCTGTAGCCAATCATTACTTGGGGCTACCGTTTACATGAAGCTGGGAGTTTCCACGGCCTCAGAAGAGAGGTGCTTCAATGAACCCCACACGGCAGGGAGTTCTGAAAGCACAATGAGTGTGCATGGTCTTTCCAGAGGAGAACAAGGGGGTAAGAAGAAAATGATGAACTACTGCTGGGGGGAGGGGCGGGGGGGCGGGTACTGGAAGGCTCTCAGGATAAAAACAAACAGAACTAGTATCTGTTGAATTTGTTTCCCTTGGACATCATTTAACATGTATTAACTCATTTAGAGGAAGATGTAACTTGGAAGGCCAAGGTGTAGAGAAGAGGCCATTTACAATATAATAGGGATAGAGGAAAAGAGACGGGACAAAGTACAAATCAATAAACTGAAAAAATTTATTAATATTCACTAAAATAGGTTAGGTTGCAGCCCTTTGCCTATGTGTGTTTTTGTTCAGTTCAATCGCCCAGGGAGATACTGTGCCATAGTAGGAAGAATAAGAGGTTGGCATCAGATAATGTTAGTTTTGATCATCACCTCTACCACTTCCTAGTTGTATGATCTCTTATAAGCCATTAACTCTTGGTTGACTTCTATTTCTTCATCTGTAAAATGGAAATAAGAATATCTACAGCATTGTGCATATTAAATGAGATGTGACATAAACACAGACAAAAGTTCAAAAATGTGCTTTTAAAACTTCTAGCTTTATGAATTCCCAGTTTGCTGAAGAAAATGGTAGCTGCTTAGGTCCTCTCCTCTCAACATTTCCTCGAAAACCACACAGATCAATAGGAAGAATAAACAAAACTCAAGCCATTGTGATAACAGAGACAGAGACTGCCTCCAAATCTAAACAACTATGAATAAAATAATTTTTAAATAGCTAATCTCAGCAAGTGTTCTTTCCCACTCTTGCCCTTACCCAGCTCTGCTACAGGCTTTGTTGCAAGCAGAGGTAAAGTGAACAACTGTGAAGAACTGGAGAGACAAAGAGTGTGATGAATCTAAGACTTAAAACCATCACTAGAAAAACAAAGTATCCTTGAGTTTCAGAATCCTACAAGAACGGAACCAAGCAGATCAGAGAATGGACTGTAGAGAAGGAACTTCAAAGTAGACACAATTTGAAGGGGTGGGGTTTTGAGACAGAGAGCTTCTCAGGGAGAAATCAGACAAAAAGGAAAAGAGAAATGCCCTTTGGTTAGTGGATGATGAAGGGAGAACAAAGTCAAAAGAGAAAAGTCAGGATCCCACAAGACAACAGAAGCAAAATTCAGAGAACAAACAACTCTCTCCAGCCACCAAAACAAAAAATTGACAACAGTATCTATATTTTGTTATACTAACAGAAGAGGGAGCCAATGAGCTAGGAATCCTATGAAACACCCAGCACCAGCAGAATGAACAGATTCAGTTACTATAAAACACACCAATCAGAAAAGCCAACACATATCAGCGGAGGAGCATTCTAATAAAGCCACCATTGAAGCACAAGAAAACCAGAAGACAGCACTCAGACGGATTTAGTACACTCAAGAATGTGCAGATATGAAAAACCACCTTGAATCAGGCACTAACGACAAAAACGGACAAAGAGAAAACACGAAAACTGACTCAGGAAAGATCTGGTATAAAAAAAAAAAAAATGATTTCAACCATGAAGGACAAATCATAAAACTCACAAAAGAGAACAGACTCAAAAGGATATAAAGAATACTGAGAAAATACAGGTGATCAAAATAGAGAATAGAGATAAAGAAATAAAAATACCAAAGAGAAAATAGTAAAAATGGAAGACCGTAAAAGGATAGAAATAACAAACACTACAATAGAACCGTAATTAAAACTGTTAACCAAGGAAACTTAATTTTTTTGTTTTGATATTAAATCCATAAAATGAAGTCACTGGATACCTTGGAAAATAAACAGTCCCCCTCCAAAAACATCAACTGTAAGACATAACCTATTAAAATTTTTTTTTTTAAATCTTCAAGACCCATAGGATCAAATAATTTACAAGGGTAAAAAAATGAATTTTCATAAAATGCACAAAGGAAGAAAATGAAATAGCATCTTACATAAAATTCAGTGAGTGGATGGGCCCCAGTGGCAGAGCCGTCGGGCACAGTCCACATACATCTAAAGATCCAGGGCTCCCAACGCCAGTAGGAGCAACTAGGATGTACAATTAAATAAATTAAAGTGCATCTTCCTCATCTCTCTTCCTGTCTGTCTCTGCTCACTTTCATTCCTGCTTGCCCCATGCATTTAAAAAAAACAGTTTTTTAATGCAGATTTAAGACATAAACAAAAGTGGGGGCATAGGTGAAAAACAACTATTCAAAAGTCTTATACTATAGAAAGTAAAAATAATACAACTAAAATAATAACATAAGCAAACATGGCAGAAGAGAGAAAGAAGAAAATAGTTTAGTTTGTCTTCTATCAGTAGATGGGAAGGGAATTTGAAACAGATAAATCTGACAGCAAACGATCAAAGAAAAAATAAAGAAAATAAAAAATTTTATACATTAAAAGTTATACATTAAAAGACAACCCTCAGTGAAAAATTTAAATTCAAAAATCCCTGGACAAGTATGCATAAACTTAAGAGCAAAGACTATCTCAAAGAAAAAAAAAACATAGCAAATGTAATAGAATGCACATTACACATTATAAAATATTTTGATAGAGTCAGGATAAAATATATTAGTCATACCAATATATATCAATGGATTCAAGACTTCTATTGAAAGAAAAGTATTTTTTCAATTGGGCTCACAAAAAGCAAGGCCCAACTATATAATATACTATGCTATATAGATACTATATGTCTAAAACTAATGTTGAAAGGATAAAAATGCAGACTGAACACAGGTAAGGCAGTCAGAAAGTATTACCTTTTACAAGTAAGGGCACTTTTCTTTAATACCAAATGTCATTCAATGAAGATAAAACACTTAAGATTTGTATCATATACCAGTAAAACAGCAAAGATTTTGTTTTCAAATCTTCATGCTTTAACTTGGGGTTAAAAAGACACAAAGAGCAAAGCCATCTTATTAAATCATCCCCTTTAAAGCTAACATATAAAACAGGAGAGAAATCAGACATTTGAATCAGTTATGTGTAGACAACCCATTCTACATGTATAGCTATCCAGCTATATATATATTTATATATACATATATTTCTAAAGTTTGCTTCATCATTGAGGAAATCAGTTTTGATTATGCCTTGAAAAAGCCACACATAGCACCCACAGTTATACAGACACACCATCTTTTTGAAACAAAAACAGCAGGTAATATAAAAAGACACAGGAAAAACACCAAAACAGAAAACTTTAAAACATCCCAAAATATAAGAAAGGAGATAACAGTCCTAAACCATATGATTAAATAAAGTAGACCTCATGGATATATAAAGTCCTCACCTGATAACAGAGAATGTACCTTCTCAAATACCCATGGAACATTCACAAAAATTAATGTGTCAAGTCACAAAGAAATAAGTCAAACTCCATGAAGCAGAGATCTGATAAACACTGTCTGAACAAGATAAATATCCATGAATTCTTACTGATATAAATAATGAATGAATAAATAAATACATGCAGAAGAGACAGGTTGTAAGCAGCTATTAATTCCAATTCATGAGTGCAAAAAGAATGATAAAGAAAAATTACAATTTAGCCAACACCTAATAATTGCTGCAGATAAGAATCATAGTTTGAAATATGCACTGCATTTAAAATAAAGAAACATAGATGGTTGAGAATTTATAAATATCTTCATAGCACAGGAGGTACTAAGACAGAATAAAAATACCATCTATAATTTCCCACACCCAGGAAAAAAGTAGATCATTGGTCAAAAACTAAAAGCAAATATTAGACTCAGTGGTGACATTTTAGAGGCATTTTCATGAAAAGCAAGACCCACTATTACCTCTACCAGTAGTATTCGACTTCATATTCTTTCTATGGGAAAATGCAAACAGAAAGAAGGGGAAGAGGGACAAATAAGTTAAATTGTTAAGAGTGTTTAAGAAGTTGAGACAAAAATATCGTTACCTGCAAACGTTATGATTGCTTAAATACAAAATGCAGAAATATATATAAATATATTTTCAAATACTCCAATATACTAATTAGTATTTAATAATTCAGTAAAATTGGTAGAAACAAACATGAAAAAAATAAACTTCTGATTCAGAAGCATAACAAGAGAAAATTTAAGAAAAAAATATCGATCACAAAAAAAAAATAGGAAAGTATTCAGGAATGCTACTTATGGATCTAAAGAATTAAATCAAGAGCTATCTCAAGTTTATAAATAAGTAGAGGCAATAAAAAATTCTCTTTAATTACCCTATGAATTAACTGAAATTCTAATCAAAACCTCAAAGAGTTATTAATGGAACTTGACATCCTGATTCCAAAATGTATATTTAGGAGTAGAGGGCCAGGAATAGCCTAGCTCATTTTGAATATTAGCAAAACAAAAATATTTCTCATCAGATATAAAAACAGATATTTAAAACAGTATGGCATTACTGCAGTGATAGGCAACTGTCCACAAGAAAAAAAGACTATAAAAACTGACATATATATATATATATAAGCATGACAGAAATGGCAATAAAAATCAGTGAGATACTCTGCAATGTGTTTGTATTTTTCTATCAAAAACTATTTCAACATTAAAGGCCACTTAATTTTTTTAAGTCAGTGGGACGATAGACTATCAGTAAATACTTGAAAAAATTTGCTATGCCTAAGAAAACAGAATTCAGGTATTGATAAAATAAAAACAAACTCCAAATAGCTTACCCACGTTTAAAAAGCAAAGCTACAAAATATTAAGAAAACACAGGTAAATTTTTTATGAAATCACAGTAGGAAAGAATTTCTTAAGATCGAAGGAATACAAATTATAAAACAAAGCACCAATACATTTAATGACATTAAAATAAAACCTAAAACATTATTTAAAAATAAAACACATAAAGATAAGCTGTAACTAAAAGTTATCTGCAAGTAACCCATTTACAGAAAAATGATTAGTATCATTTAACTTGCTTATATATTAGTTGGGAAACGAAAGGGCATAATTTTAAAAATGGGCAAAAATAGACAATTCACAAGAGACCCAAATGGCCCATATCTGAAAATATGCTCAATACCACTAGAAACGATAGACATGCAAAGTAAAATAACTTCAAGTAAATATTAAAAACACAAAACATGTCATATTTGCAAAAAGCAATTTGCAACAACTGAAGTCTCACAGCCCATTTTTAAGCAAAAAAACAAAGCACAAGCACTGTTTGAAGAAATCTGTATTGGTACAAAAGCAATTTGGCAAATAAAGTTCAAAATGCACAGGATTCGTACACAGACACAGACATATACTCAAAGAGTAGTTTCCCCCACCTTTAAGCATCATGGCGCCTACAGGAAATAATGGTACATCAGCGACACAATGGAGTAAATGGAGGTGGCTACCGAAGACTTGCATGAGGGTCTGACCACCCTAAAGTGAACTGACCACCTCAGAGGCTGAAAGGGCTCACCATTTCAGATATATCTATAATTCATTGCCATGAAATGAGCAGTTGGGAAATTCTATTAATTATAACTAATAAATTTGTTATAGTGTTACATTAAAAATCCCAAAAATACGTTAAGTGAAAAACCCTAGAATGATACATATTGTATCAAACAACTATAAGTAAATTAGTAAACTATACAATTAAAATTAAGCAAATACGTTAGACAATTCACTTAAGTTTAAAATATTCAAAATAAAAAGTTTGTATACGCTATAGTCATATAGCATATTGTATATATAAATATGCATATAAATGTGTAAATTATATGAAATTTAACAAACGCACAATATATACATATATACATACAAACAATAAAATTATAGAAACATACAGGAAAAAGATAAAAGACAATTTCAAAATAGCAGTTATCTCTAAGGAAGGAGAAAAGGAACTCAGGAAGAATTCACATAATCATAGGTGGTTTCAATCGTATCTATAATGTTTTGTTTTTTCAATGAGAATATGAAGCAATTATGGAAAAATATTAAGATTTATTAATGGAGTGGGAAGTATATTAGTTATGTTAGTTTATTCATCCCTGATAAATGAAAAATGTAATATTCAAATACCTATTTATAATAAATATTTTAAATAAAAAATAAACCTGGCCTTGCTCAGTTTTACATTTAGAAAAATATGAATGATTAATTTGGCCTCCTTTGTGTATATTCCTCAACTCTACATATGATTAATCATAAAAATCAACAATGATATTTCATCGGAGCTAATGCAAGGATATTTTCAAAACATGGATTTGAAAAAGCAGGCTTTGACTTGAACTATCATTTTATTTTGGAGAATAAGGTCTTCACTATTCTACACAGGTGAATTCCAAGAAGAGTAACTTCATCTCCTTTTATGTCAGGATCCATAGCTCCAGCCCTAAGCAGAGTGAAGATTTTAAATGATCAGACCCCAAATTCTTACAATAAATATCAAGTTTCGGAACAAGACTTTAAGAAATAAAATGCACATCAAAAAAACAGCAGCAAGAGAAAAAACGTTTTATTTGTGCTCTCTAGGTTTTATTTCTTAACCTATGCTGGTACCCAAAAAAAAGAAGTAAAAAATTCAGTTTCATTATAGCTGTATTCACAGCAATCCCAGCATGAGCGTGAATAAAATGTATAAAGAAGTCACAAATGAAATGCCTGTGTGCCCTGGGAGTAATCGTTCAGTCCAAACATTCCAAAGGCAGTGTGCCAAATGAAAGGACATACTGGGAATCCAAAAACTTAAATCAACATTTTACTACAATTACTGGCTTCTTTCCGCACTTCTCCCATCCTTCTACCTAAGTTATAGTTGAATTACTACATCTAAATTAGACATTAGTTTCCCTGTACATTATGACATAGTGTGACTGCTGAGAATAAAGAAGGCTTGCCAAATACATCTCTTACATAGTTAGAGAAGGAACAGGAATGTCACTGGATTCAAAATTAGCATTTTGGTTGAACATAGAACCATAAATGAACCTCCCTGGAGTCAGTTTTCCTATTTATAGAATGAGTTTTAAAAATAATATCTGATTAACTAGAGGGTGATAAGCAAGTCTTCACAAATTTACTAACCTGGTTTCCTCTTAGGCAAATTACTTGTTCATATTTTTGCCTATTTTTCTTTTAGCTTGTTTTATTGATTTACAGAGGTTCTTTATGTATTCTGGATACATAACCTCTGCCAGCTTTTCCATGTATGTGGATTCTTCTTCTGTGACCTGTCCATTATTTGTCCAGTTCTTTATTATGCCATTTCTTTCAATGGCTCATATGTAGGAATGTAAAATGGAGGCTAATCATCTTTCTGTCAATGGGTTTCTTGACTTCGCATTCTGACGTTAAATGTTTTATTTCTAATCAGATAACGCACACACATATATAATTCTATACGATTTCATGGTAACTTTAATATTTGATAATACACTTAAATATAATAAATATAAATGTAATAATTCTACTGATATGACAACAGTACCTGCCCTAACTAGCTCATAAGGCTGGTGCCATAAGTTGGATAATACAACATCCTTTGCAAACTATAACATGTAAACAATGGTAGAAAATTTCTCACGGAAAAGTCACTCACAACTACACCTCTCAGCAAGACCGTTTAAAAACAACTCATTTGCAAGCAATCAAAGTTTATATTTAATTAATTAACAATAATCTGAAAGTTCTTGGGAATCACCACTAACCTTAATTTACAGTACCCAGTGGGAGAGTATTCTACCCAGGGATTCCTTATGGAACTTCCTCTACAAAAATGTCTGTTAATGGGTTACACCCTCAATGCCAGTATTTCACAAGATGAGAGAGGAGCTTTAAAAGCCCATGTAAATTCCCTGCAGAAATGACTATTACTTTCTACACTGACTTGCAGAGCACTTCACAAAGAGACTCTTAGGACTCTCTGT
The DNA here is from genome assembly GCA_004363575.1 of Solenodon paradoxus. NCBI lineage: Eukaryota > Metazoa > Chordata > Mammalia > Eulipotyphla > Solenodontidae > Solenodon > Solenodon paradoxus. The sequence continues at coordinate 32,723 of RJWH01003323.1, read as the reverse complement.
TCATTAAGAATGAGACAAAATCTCTGCCTTTTACTAAAGTACATTTCATCAGTTCCACACTTGGTAACATTTCATGCAGTTCTCAACATAATTTACATCTTCTTTACTTATGCAAGCCCCTTTAATAATATGACCCAGATTAATGTAGTCTTAAAGACTAGAATTGCAGTGACTTACAACTTCACATATAATTTCAAGAAAGTCAAACTTTTACACATTGGCTCCTAAAAATAATTCATGAAATTGGAAGTGCAGAGTGTAATAAGCAAAATAATGGTTTCCCCCCACCAAAGATACCCAGATCCCGACCCTCAGAATTCCTGCCTTACATGTCAAAGAAGACTTTGCTGATGTGATGAAAGTTAAGAAACTCAAGGTGGAAAGATTATCCAAAATAATCCAAGTAGGCTCAATCTAGTTTTATGAGCCCTTTTAAAAGAAGGCAGACAAGCAGGTCAGACCCACCATTGCTGGTTGTGAATACAAAAGAAGTCAAGAACCATAGAGCCCCCAGAGGAACACAGATCTGCCAACACCTCACTGTAGCCCAATGAAACCATATAAACTACAAATCTGTAAGGTGGTCGACTGATGTTGAGACAGCAAGAGAAAACTAACAGAGTACACCTCGATTATTTGCAGGAAAATAAACTAGAGGACCACGTACCATGGAACCCAGAGCTCAGGACTTGAAATCACAGTTCTACTACTTGTAAGCAGTGTCAGCTGAAGCCAACTATTAATCTGGGCTTTCTCATCTGTAAAATGGGACTAAGAACAGTATCTACTGCATAAGCTACTTGAAGAACTACATGAGTAAAATACTTAAAATACTGTTTCACATACAGTAGGCACTAAAAACACATCTTAACAACCACAGTTAATCAGTAACATTCTTACTGCTTTCTTTTGTAGTCACCCACAGAAAAGCCGTGAGGTCAACAGTCTTCAAGACAGTCAAAGCACTGAGCTCGTCTAAAACGATTTACACGTCTGCACAAGCAGCTTCCATAACGGCCGCAGACCCAGTGGCTCTGGTCCTTCAAGAGTCATTCCTGATCACGAAGGGACAGATTGCAAAAATCAAAATGTCAAATGAACACCACTCAGTGATAAACAGCAGCTATTGGACGTGACAGAAATAGTGCCCATCAAAGAGTAAAAGCTGTCATCTTAAAAAACACTAACAACAGATGAAGCAAAATGAATTTCTACTGAAATTGTCTATAATTGTTTTTCTTTAGCTTGCACTTTCATGTGCAACAAGCCTGCCCTACCATTTCTCATCAACAACTGAAATTTTTATTTCACTCAGCCGTTGATTCAGTAGTATTTATGTAATGTATTTATCACATTTATGTAAATTGATATAGTCAGGCTAAGTAATGAAGATTCACATTAGAAAACAGAAAAATAAAACAATTTGTAATTACCACAAGTAACCATTTCGTTTCCTAATCCCATACTTTATAAGAGCTCAAAGCGATGTCAAAATTCAAACAGCAATGCTACATCAAAAAGGGGGGGGTGGACCCACGAAACATTTAAATCCAAGAAGAGGCTTGAGTACAAATCTTCGTAAAATGTCATCATAAAAATTAGCACTTAGTTTTTTTTATATATCTGGAAATAAACTACAAAAAATCTATTATAAAAAAGTTCTTACATGTTCCCCACAGTAGAAGCAAAAAACTTGAAGATTCCAAGCCTAAATAACCCTAGCATTCAATTAAACGATGTTTTAAAAAGTAATTAAATATACCCCAGCAACAACGATATATTATTAGGTTGTCAAAAGAAACATTTTCAATTAGTTACATAAAACGTATTGATTGAATCCAAATTATTTTTGTATCTTTTCATTATTTCAAGCTCTATAGGGCTATAAACTAGTGAAAACTAAAGAACTCCTTTTTATCTGAAAAGTCAACAATAATTGATGTAACTATTTCCTTAAAAGGTATGGAAGGGGCACCCTAGTGGCTCAAGCTCTAACTGGGTAGTCAGGGTGTGGTCCACGCAAGACCCAAGGACATGGGTTCTCTACCTGGAGTGGAGAGTGGGGAGAGGAGGCAGTGGGAGAGGGAAAAATACCTCTAAATAAGCAAATAAATTAAAAAGAGCTTCCTCTGTCTCTTCCTTCCTTCCAGAAAAAAAAACCTTCTTCCTCTTCTTCCTTCCTTCCTTCCTTCCTATGGGAAAAAAGTCAGTGACTACTGTTTCTGTCATAGAAAGACAACAGAAGGGCATCCCAAAAAAGACATCCAGTCCACTTCTCCCTAGCTCACAACTGCAAAAGCAGAGAAGCAACTTGAAAGTTCAGCAGCTGAACTGAACCCTCTGAAGAACAGCAGGTCTGCATTACTCCAGAAATCACCTAAATCTTTGCACCCAGAATCAAAGTATAGTCCCTCTCCCCTAACTTTGTATGTGGCTAAAACAGTCTCCTTCATCTTACTCAACAGATATTATTAGCTCAAGTAGTAATGTGATTGGTTTGTGGGTTTGTCTTCAAAGTGTAGTTTGTGTATATGTGTGCACATGTATGTGTTTACATGTATGTAGGCACAAATGGAAGAGAGACCACTGGAAAATACAAGGATTAAGGATGAGGGTTTCACACTCAAAAGCTCTCAATCAATCTTCATGTATCTTATTCCCTCTCAGGGTGGCAAAGGGCTCCAGGGCCCTCACCTCAGGCCCTCCTGGCCCACACTTGGCCTGGGAGCACACAGAAAGAAGTTTCATGGCTGAAGAATTACTTACCAACGGAGCCTCCAGGAGTGGAATACTGGGAAGTATCAAGGAATTTTCGAGGAGTAGGAAGGTTGGTCACATCAATCAGGGGAACAGGAGAAGCATCTTTTACAAAGGAGCTGAAAGGGAAAAGTAGAAGTTTCTTACCTCTTTCTCAAAAACTCAAATCTCATTCCATGCCCTACCCTTACCACTTTCTTCCTGTTGTGAGCCCTCAACACACTATGATGTCAAATATCCCCCTAGAATATCTCCAGTAAAGTGATGACTGTCGCAAACAGGGGAATAAAGATATGGTCTAAGGGTTTCAAGTATTCAAATCTTTTATTTTTTATTTTCACTTCAATGCTAGGCTTTAAAAAAATCAGTATAGTATATTCTGGGTCATTAGGATGACCAGTTTATAACCAAATTATGCCACAATTAAATGGTACATTATCATGATCGCTGAAGGTTTAATCGTAATTAAGTCTAGTTTGTGATTTTCAAATGAGTCTTTTTAAAACATATTATGGGATTTTGTTCAATTTGGTTTTCTTTAAAAGAGCATCATAAATTTCATGAAGTTGAGAATCACTACAATAAAAGATGATTTAAGGAATCTTAAACAAGTTAATTCAGTCCTTGATTACCCATTTCATCATTTCCAAAAAGACCCCATCCTCCTCTTAATGATTAACTTTAGCATATCCAAAACAAGCCCATTAATTTTAAATGACACAAAGGCTATAAAGAACAATTAAATTTTCTAGTTCATTCCCATCTACCGGCATCTGCTCAAGCACAAGACAAGTAACACCTGCACCCTTCCCACAAGAAACGGAACCGTCTGATCGCATTGCATCGAGAGCAGAAAAGTTTCCCTGCGCCCCAAGGGTAGAGAGGATCCCAGCAAACAGCAGCAGCAGTAGCCACCCATGGAAGTACATCCCAAGTGGAGGACAGGCACCAGGGAGCAGGGTCAGGAACAACGGCAGAAAAGTTTTCTCCGCGGGGATGGCAGAGCGTGTGCAACTCTGAACAGCTTGCCCCTAACCCCAGGTAGTGGTACGTCCCCATCTCTCTCCCACATGCCTTTTGGAATCAAGTGCTAGGTGTGTATGTATGTGTTACACCAATAACAACAAAAGGTTCTTTCAGAAAACTGAAAAAAAAAAATTATGATAAAGGGCAAAATTATCGTTAAGGTGTCTTTACTGCACAGTAATAATATGTGAGCTGCTGTCCTAGGTTTTAAGAATAAGGAGAAGAGTCATGAACTTCTCCCTTCTTATTTATTACAAGGAAGGGAAAGCATTACTCAAAGAAGTCTTGAGCATCTGTTATGTGCTTGGCACCATGCTCAGTGATGAGGATCCAAGTATGACTAAGACAAGAGCAAAGCCAAATTGAGCAAATTTTTAATTGCTGGAATCACTTGCAGATTAATGTGAAACCTCAAGCAATGCATAAGATATAAAAGTAACAGAATTAGCATTTACCAGGAATTGAACTGACAGAGCTCCAGAAACTCTGCTCCTCCAATTTGTAACTGAAAGTCCCTATTTGCCTCAACTATGTTAAGAAAATTCAACTGAGCCGTCAAATCCATTAAGTTCAAAAGAGTCTGCCTATTTGTAAAATCAATTAGATGACAGTTAGATATTCATCTTTGATAAACTATCCTTTTTCTTCTCATGTTTTCCTCTCAGCTACTTCATCCTCCCACTGCATTTAGTAAACCAGTCCCTAGCTCCCTAGCTCCCTAGTCCGTGGACACACACTGCCCAGAGAGGCAGGGGGCCATCACAGAGCTTTATGGTGCTGCTACTGAGTAATTAAGAAAAAGTTCATTTCAAGTTTAAATGATCAGAAGAATACATATTTTATAAATATTTCTATGATAAAATGGAGACTCCTTAAAGCACTGTAAAGTGAAATTTCAGGTATATTTGTTGAAATGCTGCCCACCAAGCCTCTAAACGGAGCAGGGAGTGCATGTGTGTGCCCAGCAACATGCATATATGTGAGCACAAAACACCCATCTATAAACACAGATGTGCATATGATTCAGTTTCGATTAAAACCTACAATTATTTCCTCAATTTTAACCTAAAAATATATTTCGGTTAAAGATAGAGTGATAAATGGCTTGCCATTTTAATGTTGAAAAACATAACCTGCTGACTTTATTATCAGAGCCAGAAGGGCCCTTGAACTCCATCAATAAACTTTTGGAAAGTCAATTTATTGCGAAACAATTTTCATAGACTCATCTCTCTAAAATTTTCCCCTGGGCTTCAATTTTCTCCTTTGTGAACACTAACCCAAAGGCAAGTAACTCTGGAAATGACTTTTAGTTTTTCTTGTGTTTTTGTGGGGTGTTTTTTTTTTTTTTTTAATGAAAGGATTTCATTTCAGGAATCTGAAAGAAAGATGGCACACTCCTATTTATTTTGTTACTACAGACAGGAAGGAGAACAGAAAGGCAGATGCTAGAATAGAATACAGCATCTTAATAGTGTGAACCTCAGTTTCCATTTCAGGAGACAGAAAAAGGCTTGTTCTCACCACACATCAGAGATAAAGTCAAGGAAATATTAATAATCTTCAAGGGGGTTTGACTCACTCAGAGAAAATATTTTTGAAAATAAAATCAGTACCAGATTGTTCTTTTCGTATTTCTAGTTAATATGAATGTTCTGAACTGCTCTACTTGAAAGAGTGAAGTTATTTTTCTTTGTAAATACATATTATAAATTTTATTTTAAATCCATTCAGAATTATTCATAGCCCTGAAAAAGACAGTTGGTGTCCATTAAATGCCAGAACAAGAGCATCCCTCCAAATACTCACTGTACATCATGGTGAAATGTGGTTTGTTATTCTGCAACTAAATGACAGAAGGCAGGAAAACTGTAAACTCTACCAGAAACAACCAGCCCACCCCCATCACAACCCCAGGGACTTTCTGGCCATAATCATTCATCCAACTAGTGAGGATGTGTTAGTAAATGTGTTTAATTTCAATATTTCAAGTCATGAAAAGCTGGGGTTTTGTTGTTTTTAAGAAGGGTTAGAAGTGCTAACAGTTTATTAAACATTTACTTTAAATTATGACTGATTTTAGTTCCTTCACTTAAGTACAACCAATAATGACCAAAATTTATAGCCACTGCTCATTTGGATAATTTTATTGTCAAACTAAGACTTGACAGAGGCGAGGTGAACTTTAAGTTGTAAATCTAGTAACTGCTACATTCACCTCAACAGCTGGCATGGCACAGTAAAGACAACGGCTTGTAAAAGTTTGTTAAATCAAACTTGGCTGAGAAATGGCTGTCAAAGATAATGTGCCCTTAGTAAAACAAGTTAACTGAATAATGAAACAGGAATGGCTGGCATAGTAATTCTCGAGACTTCTGAGATCTGGCTGAATATACAGAAAAGAATAATGGAGAGGATATGAAAGTCAGAAAGAGTCATGGGCTCAAATGATAGACCAAGAGAAAAGACTTGTAATACAAAATAAAGAGAATTAAAATCTAAGCTGAAATTAAAAGAAATTGAAAGATAACAAAACAGATAGGTAAAAAGAGAAAAAGTAAAGACGAAATAGTTATGGAGCAAATAATACAAGGGGGTCAAAGGCAGCCTTTGATTTTGGATTTTTGTTGTTTTTCCTTTTTTTTTTTTTTAATGCAAAGTGCAGGCAGGAAGAAAGAGGAAGAAAAAACATTTATTTTATTTAGTTGTCTATCTTGGCAGTTACCCTGGCCCCACATCTCAAACCTGGGTCCTTGGGATGTATGTGGACTACGTTCAGTGGCCTTACTCACTAGGCCACCAGGATGCACGGAGGATGTTCTTGACACACCCAAAAACCAAATCATTTTCTCCAGCCTGAGTTAGATGTCCAAGGAAAAAGGGCGAATCAAGTATTAACCCAGGAACCCCTGATGCACATCAACAAATTAAATTTCTAGTGCCTGCACAATGGGTTGCCTGGTTAAAGCACTGTGTAGTTAAAACTTCTGATTGATTATAAACGTATTATGAGTTCCTTTATGAAAATAAAATTCTGCTAATTTTGATTAATACTTACCTAAAACATTTTACAGAAAGAAGTCTCTATCCCTGTATGGCATGCGCGCACGCGCACGCACACACACATACACACACACACACACACACACACACACACACAGCCACGAAGTGTACACATGCTTTTTTCAACATTCTTTGGATTATCTCATCTAGAATTTAAATTCTAGTATTTCCCTTAAATAGTAAATATTTTGCCATTTCATTCACAATAATCTTCGAAGCATCATCAAGGATTGTATTATTAAAATACATGCTCATAACAAGCACATGCACAATGCAGAGATACAAAGTAAGTCATATTCCCCACCTATCACTGCCATTTCCAATAGGGAGGCTTTTGTCAGTGTTTCAACAATATCCTTCCAGAAACTTTATATATGTCTATAAAGGACACATATATATCTCCTTTCAATTCTTACACAAATAGGTTCATACTGCACATGCTATCTTTCAAACTGCTTTTTGGGATCCAAGAATTCATCATAGAAGTCATTCTCATTTGTTTTAAGATCCAGTATTACAAGGCATGGATACATCATAATTCATTTAACCATATTCTTTTTTTTTTTTTTTTTTTTTTTTAAGAGGAAAGGTGCAGGTAGAAACGAAGGTGGGCAGGCAAGCAAGCAGGCAGGAAGAGAGGAGGAGGAGAAAGACCTTTATTTTTCATTTAGTTGCTCACATGGACTTTTTCCCACATCCATGGTCTTGAAGCCAGGACCTTGGGATGTATGGTGGACTGCTCCCAGGTGACCACCAGGCCACCAGGTCCACCCAGCCATATTCTTTTTGACATATTTAAGTTGTGAACTTTTGTTGCTGTTACCAACAATGTTCCAGTGAATATCCTGTTACATAAATATACTTCGTAACGGAACACTATTAAACTTTCATTTTCTTGAAAGAACACTGCAGGGTAACATTATAGAGGTTTAAAGTGTACACCACTGCTACTCAACATCTATACAAAATACATTGTTTCCCACAACAGCCCAAGTTTATCCTTCATCATGTCATCTTTACTCTGTTTGCCTATACCGCCCCCGCTTTCATTCTGCTAATTACGAATTTGGTCTTAGAGACTAAAATTCTCTATCTGTTTGATTTGGTTCATTTATTTGGTTTCTCAAAATATAACACATTTTCTTTATCCATTCTGCCATCAGTGGGTACTTAGGTTGTTTCCAATATTTGACTATTGTAAATAATACTGCAGTGAACATGGGGGGTAAGTACCTCTCTCTATCATTTAGCGTTTTGCTTTAGTAGTAAATACCTAGAAGAGAGATAACAAGATAATATGGGATTTCCATTCTTAATTTTTTGAGAAATTTGCATACTGCTTTCAATAAGGGTTGTACCAATTTATACTCTCCCAACAGTGTTTCAAAATTCCTTTTTCTCTGGATTCTCACCAACAATTCTTGTTTCCAGCTCTTGCAATACTACTGTATAAAATGGTACAATTTATTGTAGGATCTGGACAAGAAAACCTCCTCCACACACATTCCCCTATTTTTTTCTAATGCTAATAAAGTTTTGTTATGAGGTTTTAAAACAGAGCTAGAATTTTTGGTATTTAAAACAATTAGGCATCTAAATTTTTTTTCTTTAAGCAACCAATTGTCTCAACAATAGATACTCTATAGCTTTCAATCCTCCATGAACCTGAACTACTTTTTTGGGGGGATGGGGGGGGTGGGAGGGTATCTGTTTTGTTTTGTTTTGTTTTTTTAAAGGAAAGGTGCAGGCAGTATTAATGGCAAGTAGGCAGTCAGGAAGACAGAGGAGGAGGAAGCAAGTATTAATTTTATTGGTGTTCACAATGGCTGTTCCCCTGGCCCCAGGTCTTGAATCCAGGACCTTGGGATGTACATAGGACTGCTCCCAGGGAGTACTAGACTAGGGTACCAGGGCATGCCCTGCACTATTGTTTTAAAATAGTCAAGTCCCATATATCTTGGGGTATGCTTCTAAACTATTTGGTTTCACTAATTTGATTTTTATTTGCATACCTATATGGTTTTGAAGTAGATTTACAGTCAATTTCAATACTAGATAAGAAAAGCCTACCTTATAATCTCCTTTCTCAGTTTTTAAACAACTCTTACACATTTATTCTTCCATGTGAACTATAGATTAGACAGCTTCAAAAAATACAACCTGAGTATTAACTGGGACTGACATCTTCCTGAGCTAAAATTGTGGAAGGTCTCCCCATCTCGTCTTTTTTCGTGTCCTCCAAATACCATATCACTTATTTTCTTCCTATAGTCAAGTACCTTTCTTTTTTCAATTCTACTAGTTATTTCTTCCTACTTCAAAAATGCCTTTTCACATGTGTGTGTGCACACACACGCATGTGTGTGTATGTGTGTTTGTGTGTTCTCCTGCCATAGAAATTTGTTGTTGGGTATTTGTGTTTGTTTATGGATATCAACAATCAGAACAGTCTCTGAATTGGGAGACTCTCCATTCTCTCAGTCAAAGCAAGAAAAAGATGCCTCAACTCCTACCATAAAAAACGAAGGAAGACAGACATGGCCCAGTCCCAACACACTGGAGGCACCCACACAGGACGTGGATCTTGAGGAATCGAAAGAAAGACGCAGGGACATTCAGACACCATTTACAAAGAGTCAGATGTAGCCACTGCAGGTCTGGTGCAAACGGGGCAGCAACCACACACTCCTCCCGTGGCCTGTCTACAACGTGTGCTCAGCTGCTTCTCGGCCCTGATCTCTCTGGGTTTTAGAGCCTGATGACACAGACTTCCCTCCCTAGATTCTGTGAAGGATCAACACTCTAGTAAATTCCTTACCTTGGTTAGTTAACATGGCTGATTTCTATTATTTACATTGGCTAATCCATCATCCTTTTGAACAGAGAAGATGTTTTATTTGCTTTTGCCTCTAGCAATTTTTAAATATAGAAAGCTTTAAGTATATATCCGTTAACACAAAAGTAAATGAATGAAATACATATTCTCTATTAAAATCGCAAAACAACTTTTTCAAAATTATTTTTATACTTTCTCAAAATGTATATGCATTTCAAAAGAGGTAAAAATGAACATGGTGGCTATATGGATATTCATTATATTATCGTCATACATATATGTAATATATATTATATATATTTGTTTTATTTTTACATTGCTATATGCTTTTTAGGATACTGAATTCACACCTCAGTCTGTGTGCATTTCACACCACACCCACCACAAGAGTTCTAGTTTCCTTTACCATTCTTTATTTTTTTGTTTTGATTTTTGTTGTGATTTTTTTTTTTTTTAGGCCAAGAAATTTATCACATTAAGTATATATTTCAAAATAAACTCAGAAGAGTACAAATAATGGATATTTCCAAAACAATTAAACATTAAAATGAAAGTAGTCAAATATATAAAAATTCATAATGTAAGCTTGAGTCACAATTCCTTAATTAAGCAAAAAATTATAATCATCAAGAAAAATAAGGTAACTAAAGAAAAACTCAGCATGATGAAAGTAAAATTCAAAGATTTTGTATAGTGTTATCTTTCAAAACAGTATCAATAACAATAAAACTTAACAGGGTCAAATATTAGCACACAGGACTTGGGCATACAATGTAAATTTGAATCTTGGTTCTGACATTTGCAGCTATATGACCTTAGGCAGACTTCTTGGTTTTGGTTTTCTCATTATAAAATCTACATCACAGACTTATCTTAAATAAGATAATGCATGCCAAGTTCTTAAATAGGCCCCACAGAACAATCACAAGCAAGAAGTCGAAGAGATAATCAAGTCTCCCCAAAAATAAAAGCCCAGGACCAGATGACCCCTCCAATGACCTCTACCAAAATCACAGAGAAAAACCAATACCCACTCCACTCAACCTCCACGAGAACATCAAAGAACAGGGAACACCCACAAACATGCCCCATGGGCCCATATCACACTGATACCAAATGCAGACAAAGATGTCACCAAAAAAAAAAATTACAGATCAACATCTCCAATCAATATAGGTCTGAAAGATTTGTTTTTAAATGGGGTCTTTACATTTTATACAGCATCTTGTAGAACTGGTTTTGTAGTAATAAATTCCTTTAACTTTTGCTTATTGGAAAAGCTTTTTATCATTCCTTCAGTTGTGAATGATAATCTCACATGTTTCACTAGGTTGAAATTCCTTTTCTTTCAGCCTTTTGAATATATCATGCCATTCCCTCCTAGCCTGTAGAGTTTCAGTTGAGAAATCCCTGACAGCTTTATGGGGACTCTTTGGTATATGATTCGTTTTTCTCTGGATACTGTAGATTCTTTATCTTGTATTTTTGACATTTTGATGACAGTGTGTCTAGGTGTAGGTCTGCTTGGTTTTCTTTTATTAGGGACTCTGAGCTTCTGGGTCTGGAGGCTTGCTTCATTCTTCAGGTTGGGGAAATTTTTAGCCATTATTTCTTTGAATAGTTTCTACCTGCTTTTCTTTCTCTTCTCCTTCTGGGAGCCCTGTAATGCTAATGTCGTTTCTTTTGATGTTCTCCCAAAGATCTCAAATGCTGTCTTCATTTTTTTGCATTCTTTTTTCTCTTTGTTGGTTTGCTTGAAGGCCTTTCTCTACCCTCTCTTCCAGTTCAATGATTCTTTGGAGGATTCATTCATTCTATTCTTGAGGCCCTCTGCTGAATTCTTTAGGTCAGCTATTGTGTTCTTTATTTCTTTGATATCTGTTTTGAGCTGCTTCATTTCTTCTCTTTTTTGTTCTTTTTCTTCCTCTATTGTTTTCTTGATTTCCATGAGTATGTTCATCACTGCTGCCCAAAATTCATCCTCAGGTAGTTTGCAGACTTCTGTTGTGTTCAGATTTTCCCGAGTTACTGATTGATGATCATTTCACATATATTTCTCTGTGTCTGTGCTCTGTTTGGCAATTCTGTTTATGTTTCCATGGATTAGGTTTCCCCGCAGTGATGGCCTTGTGGAGGGTATGGGCATGCACCGAGTAAGCCTGGATCTTGGTTTAGAGACTGGGATTACTTGAGTTTTGTGGTGCCATCACTGTTTGTATTTGTTGAATTTCTTATGCAGGCCCTGTGTTGCTGTCGGAAAGTTCATTCTATGAGATTGGAGTTTGTGGGGGGAATGTAGGGCCTTCCCCCAGTGTCCCAGCTCCCAACCTCAATGACTCCCTTGCTGTTGGCCCACAATCAGCAACCAGGCTGCAGGTTCACCTCCACCCATAAGGTGGCGATAGTGGGTAGCACTGCCTCTGGGAGATTCTCTTTTCCGTTTAAGCAGCAGAGTGTGATTTCTGGTGGGCAGGTCCTGCAGCTTCACAGCAATATGGTGGGAAGGCATCGGGGTGGGCAGTTATGGTAGTGCCCGATGTAAATTTGCTCGCCAGGCCTCCTGTTCAAACCACCAGGGGAACTGGTGCGTCTTTGGCCATGTCTCTAGACCCTCTCCCTGGCTGTGTGTCCTGGTTCCACTGGGCAGGCTTTCTGCTCTTTCATGATTCCTGGGAGGGCCAGCTCTTCCTGCAGTTCCGGCCCCTCTGCCAAGGCCAGAATCCCAAGTCAGAGTCTGCAGTGTAGCTCTGAACTGGGTGTTTTCACCTACCCTTTGTTGTCTTGTTTGCTGCTGTGTCTCTGCAGACTAGACTCCCTGCCTGCTTTTCCTCAGTGTCTGTTTCTGGAAAATAGGTGCATTGCTAGGTGAGTTGTGCTGTGCAGAGGACGTGAGTTTCACTCCTATAGGTCGCCATCTTGACTAGAAGTTGCAAATCAACTTTGATTCACCTTAATCAAGAATTCAACATTCCTTTTTATCTTCTGTCTACCAAATTTCCCACATTCTAACTTAATAAGTAAATACAAATCCTGTTTATTATTATTCTTTGACCACACAGACCTTTGTCAAAAATAGTTTTCAGGTCACTATCTTCAATATTCTTCAAATATTTGTGTAATTTATATGTAAATTTCAATACTTAATAGTGTGTAGTCCTTGCAGTAGTTTCAAACTACCTACAACTTTATTGTCCTCAAGCTACTGAATTTGGTTTATAACTTAGAGATCATCTTTTGAGTATTTTCCTCAGAAAAAGAACACTAGTGATTTTTTTGTTGTTAATTTTTTTGTTAATTTGTATGAGAGAGATCTCTGGGGCCTATACACATCAATGTTTACTTGGCTGGGTAAAGAAATCTTTAGTCCTGGCATGCTCTGGTGGCCAAGTGGTTTAGTTCACTGAGGTGAAGTTCATATACATCCCCTGGTCCCTAATTCAAGACACAGGGTTGGAAAATAACCATGAAATAAGGAATAAAATAAATCAAATGCTTCTTCCTCTCTCTCTGCCTGCCTGCCTGCCTGCCTGCCAGCCTGCCAGCAATCATTTCTGCCCTAAAAAAAAAGAAAAGAGAGAAAGAAATCTTTGGGTCAAACTCATCTCCATTCAATACTTTGTAGATTTTGCCCCCACTGTCTTCTGGTATTTTTTTGTTCAGCTAATGTTGATGAGCCCAATTTTTGCTCTTTTTTTGGGTATATTACCACTAGGTTTAACTATATTTAAAAAAGAAGTCAGGGCACAGGTGGCCTAGCGGTCTAGTACACGCTGGGTGCAGTCCCACATGCATCTCAGAGTCCCAGGTTTAAGACCCAGGGCTGGAGGGGAAAACCAATGTGAACTAAATAAAAATAAAGTATTTCTTCCATCTTGCTCTTCCTGCCTGCCTACTTACCTTCATTCTTCTCTGTTCCTTTCCTTTAAAAAAAAAAAAAAAAAAAAAAAGACCCAAATAGCAATGGCCTGAGTAAAATAAAAGTCTTCCTTTCATATAAAAGATGTAACCCATTCTCAGTCATAATGGAGACTCCATGTCACTAAGGAGTTTAAGATGTGACTTGCATCCTCAAGGATGCCTAGTGCCCACAATGGCTTGATGGTATCAATTCATGACACTTGAAAAATTTTCCTGAGTCTTGACTCAACATCTTAGAAACAGAAGCCTCAATGACCTTCAGCTATACAGGAGGATGGAAAATGTAACCTTTTAGCCAGGTATACCGTCAACACAGCTGCCATTAAAAATGCAGGGGAGAGATGCACCCTTGTGGCTCAAAGGTTAAGTCTTCAACTCTGGATTGTGTAGTCTATGTAAAGACCAAGGACCTGGGTTTGCACCAGGGACCAGTGAACAACCAACATGAACAACTAACCGGATGGATGGATACTTGTACCACCTCTCTCTCTCTTCCTTCCTGCCTGCCTGCTCACCTTCATTCCTGACCTACTTCCTTCCTCTAAATGCTTTTTTAAAAAATGGAAAGAGTAAACATTGAGTGGGTAAATAATCATCTCTGTATAAAAATTAAGTTAATTTTTCTTCTTAGTGCATACAGCATCTTCATCAAAATGAAGTTTTCCAAAATTCATAAAAATATCTGGATTTTCATTTGAATCCCTTTGATTTTCAGACCAAGGTCTTTTTTTCTGTTTAAGTACATTTCTTTATACACTATAAATATTATACACTATTCATCTTATATTCATTGGGAAGGGCTGTGGTAACAAAGTACTCAATGGTTTAAACAACAGCAGTTTATTTTCTCATAATTCTGGAGACTGGAAGTTCACAATCAAGGTGCCAGCAGGCTTGGTTTCTTCTGAGAGCTCCCTCCTGAAATTGAAGATGCCGTGTTACTGCTGTGTTGTCATTCGGTCTTCCTCTATGCAGATTTATGTCCACTTTCCTCTTCTCATACTGACACCTTCAGACTGGATTAGTCTACTCTAACACCCTCATTTAACTTACTTCCCTTTAGAACGAGTCTATGTCCAAATACCATGAGGTATCAGCAGTTAGGGCTTCAATATATGAATACTAGAAGGACATAATTCAGCCTTTATCATTTTAGTATCTATGACGACCTAAAATCACTGAAGTTACTCCCTATTCTCTTTCATTGCTGATATCTTTCTTTCATCATCTTGTCTTTTCCTCTTCATAATGAGCAGCCTCCCCTCTATATCGCTGATTCCATTCTCCTAGTGCTTTAAACAGCAACCTATATTTCCCTACTTTATTATGATTTTTCTTCCACTTTGTTCATATTTCAGTTAATTCTCTGTGCATCAATCTCTAATTCCAACCTTAGAAGGTATCAATCAGCTTGCTGCATACAACCACGAAATCTCAGTAACATTCAACAATAGACCATGTTTGAGTGGTTGGCTGATCCAGGCGAAGCAGTTCCACTGACCTTGGCTGAGTTCCTCCTGCCTTTCATCCTCCTCCTGAAACCAAAGCCATCAGGGCAACGGCAGAGGCACGAGAAGGCGTGCCCACTAGCACAAGCACATTTCAGAGCCTCCCTGTACACTGCTAACAAGCAGCAAAATCAAGAGCCCAAAAAAATCAAAGGGCAGGAATGAATCTTTTCTCACTAAAGTGAGGAAAAAAGTGATTAATACAAGTAATCAAATCTACAAGGTCATCTTGTATCTTTTGAGAAACTTGAAGTACAAGTCTCCTAAATTTGGTTTTGCTTTATAAAAGTGGTTTGTTTGTTTTTCTGAAGGAATGTTCTTCTCAGACTTCAAGGTAATGTTAACTTTCCCTTATGCTAAAGATATTTTCACAGGGCCAGAGTGATTTTTCTTTTTAATCCTTGCAAGGAAGGTTATCTATTCAAACCTGCTATGTATTTACCACCAGACACTGTGGAAGGGATTTCCTTAGCACTGTCCCCACCCACTACTTTACGCTGATACAGCCTTTAGATATACCCTCTATGTAGATCACTCTTGAAGTCAAGTCTCAGAACTTGTTTTTGTTTTTTAAACCAGGGGAGAGTGCGAATGCAGTCCCCAACTACGACAAATTATGCAGTTGAGTTTCCCACATTTGGGGAAATGGCAGGTGTCAGCACATCCGGAGTGCAATGCATAAGACTCACCCTAGGAAAACCACCTTTGTGATCATGGTGTCTCCCCTGGCAGGTAAGTATTCAGAACATTTGTAGCCTCTATCTGCAGAAGAATGACAGAAATTTCTCTTTCGCTGCCAGTGTTTCTGAGCAAACTAAAGCATTGTATATGAAATTGACAATTCTTGTTTAAACAGGCTAAGGCTTGAAGAACCTCATTCCCAGCATGCCCTGCTTCTGGTTCTCCACTTGTTTTAACTGGATGAAAAGTGAACACATGCATTTAAGTAGATAGTGGTAGAGTGCTCGCTGAAAAAATCTTACAGCTATCTTAAAAAAACACTGGAAGGACATGTTACATGCACAGTTATCTGACATGTTTATAACTCCAACATTCTACTGTCTTAAGATTTTAGGCTTGCCCTAGTAGAGCAGCAGTGAGGTCAATCACCTCCAAAGGAACACAAGCCACATACCCCTGGGTTTAAGTCCCAGGTCTGGTAGGGAATAACCAATGTGAACAACTAAATGAAAATAAAATGGAGTGTTTCTTTCTCCTCTTACTTTCTGACTACACTCGCCTTCACTCAAGCCTACATCTTTCTTTAAAAAATTTTTTAAATCTCAGTAACATTCAACAACAACTATAGTCCATATTTTGGTGGCTGACTGATCCAATCAACTTTTTATATATCTTACTCTACCAGTAATATGTACACACACACACACACACACACACACACAGATATACACATCTTACCAGCCTATACTCACCTGAGGAATTTCTCCAACCAGGTAACTTGAGGATAGAACTATGCTCTAATCAGCCCAGGGATAAGAGAAAAGTGAACCGCTCCTAAACTATGTCAGGAAGTACTATCTAAAACTGAACACAACCCTGAGTAACAAGCTTATAACTGCAGTTCATGCATCTACATTTCTTAATTAGGATGACTTCGCTATCCAATTTTGGAATTTCTTCCCATTTCTGAGACATATCGGTGTATCTCTGAACCAGTTTATTAAAGGCCCCCAACAGATGTTTCCTGTGTGCCCTTACAGTAGAGGACCATAATAAATGCACAAGGAGGAAATGAACAAACATTGAATGTCAGCCTTTCTAATCATGGAAACCTTGCTACTACAAAGCCATCTTAGCTTCAGAGATAGCATGTTAAGAAGAAAAGTAAAATAAACTAACAATTATCCTGGGAAACATAATATTCCTTAATCACTACACATTGCTGCAAAGCACCACAGCAAAGAGCCTCTTTGACCAACCTCATTCTCCCTTTCTCCTTGTTTCGCTGCACAACTCGGCTTGTGGACTTGATGTATAGGTGCCGGTGCAGTTCATCTATGAGAACCAAGTGGAGGTTCATCTTCTTGCTGTGAAGCTCCAACCGAAGGTCACTCAGTCCTTCCACCTGGAGCAGGGGCCCCTCCAAAGACTCAACTGCTGACACCTGAAAAGGACAGAGATAAGAAAGTCAATTAAACACCACAACTAAATCTAGCAATACTGTAAAGGATTATTTTCTAAAAGGTGCCATCAAAAGGAGTTTATGAGAAATGCATCAGCATACATTAGACTAGGTGCTTTACAACAAGGACAGGCCTAGCCCTTGAAGGGCTGAACATCTAAGATAACACTGCAAGAATCTTGATACAGAGAAACAAGAAGGCACGTAATGTACCACAACAAAGCTGTACACAGTGTGTATTCACACGCATTGCCCATCAACAGATACATATAAACGTACTTCCCCAAGTAAATGCTGTGACTCAGTCTTACAGGAACTCCAGGTACTAGTGCTTTAAATCAACAGTTAGCATCCTCAAACTAGGAATACATAAAAGCATACTCTAGATATTTTTAATAATTAATCCTTATGAGGATTATGATTGAGCGTGGCTGGTCTAAGTCAACATGTGAGCCTATATACAGGCAGTCTCTCTCTTGCTTCTCTTGCTCTTTGTCTCTTTTATACTTGGATGCCACAAGTGGACGGCTGCAGCCATGACGTCTCCTAGTCCTGGACCCATGTAATACACTACTACTGAAGGGTGAATAAAAGAAACTATGGAGAGGGAGTATGAAGTACAATTGTGAAGATTTTTAGACAAAGGAATTGAATGAATAAATATGGTACAGGAATACCTACAACACATGGAGAAGATGGGGATCTTGGAGCAACTCACTTTGAAATCAAAAGTGGTAACTGTGCAAAGGTAAAAGAAAAAGATACCATGTATGATATGAGTCCATGTATCCATGTATATAAAAGTATACTTATGTCATTCTATATAGACAGAGCTTTTATATTTTTAAAAGAAAAAAAATGAGTGGAGGTACTATTCCTTGGGAGAGAAGAAAAAGGAAAAGAGAAACACAAAGAATGTAATAAATAATAAAATAGAAAAAACTACAAATGGAACACAAAGGGAAAGAACATGACACTAAGTTCCCTAAAGGGATTCACGTGCTATGACTATTCCCTGTTCAGGTTATACTTCTAAATATTCCTAATATGTACAGATAAATGGCAATAACTAATAATACTGCAGGGTAGGAACATTAATTATGGATCTAAACGTGCTCCTAAAAAATAAAAAGGGAGTATTTATTTATCCAAAAGCACCAGATAGTGAAAACCATTAAACATAAGTGACCAAAAATGTTGACACAGATCTATACCAGTAAAACAATCTTCTAGAAGCTAGGAACAGAGAATATAGCAAGTTTTGTAGTTGCCAAATACAAACTGGCCTGAGACAGGGAGGAAAATGCAGTGGCTTACCCACAAACACATCGTTTGTTGTGTGATATGCTAGAATCAAATGTCAGTAGCAAATAAGTTTCCCTGAGTTCACCAAGAAAAAAATTTCAAGGAATGAAAGAGTGACAAGCCCAGGGCCAGCTCTGCCCTGTGAAGCCTGCCAGTTAATTTTCATGCTGACTGGCGACTGCCCCTGCGAGGGGGCCCCTGGGCCTTCTGTCCACTGCCAGCAACTCCAAATGAAAAGACAGCCTCACAAAATGACCAGAGTGTCCCCGAGGAGGAAAAACAACAACAAATTCATTTACACTTATGCTCTAAAATGGATTTTAACTCAGGTCTCTAGCAGAGAAAAGAGGATGCATTAACCTTTGGTGACATCGAGATCCAGAAAATGAAAAATAATTTGGTAAACCACTGGTCCATCATGTAGCCTTATCCCTTAAGGTAATTAAATCCAGCTGAGATATTTAAGCTTAAAAACCACCTATTGCACATCCACACTTGATTTGTTTGCTGGAATTTGCATGAAGGTTTTTAACTCAAGCAGCTCATGCTCCAAATGAAAATTATACAACAATGCCAACTTTCAAGGCCATTTAATTTTTCACATGTATAAAGGAAGCATTTAACAGTGTTTGGCACATACTGAGTGCTCACTGAAATTATCTGTAATAGAACCTATGTATTGTATGAACAAAGAAATGCAAGAGGGTATTTCAAACATGTTTTAATGGAGCATTTTGAGTAAAGTGCTGTTTCCTTCATAGAACCATTATCACCATTAAAATGACAAGGTTTTTCAATGTTTCCTTGACCCAAAAGTACTCTAAATGTGTGTGCATGTGAGTGTGTGTATATATGTATACGTATACATGTATATATGTGTGTGTGTATATATATATATTCAAGAGTAGTCTTAGAACTTCAAAGATTTGAATACCTTACCACAAAGAGAATAGAGAACAGTCTATGAGAATACAATGCTTATGTTCTGACCTTCAGTTATTAAAAGTCTGCTATAAAGCTGTAATTATGGAAGCTGGAACAAGGTCACTGTCTTCCCCTACTCTAACCTTACTAAGTGGTACTTAAACCAATTTGAAGAAAATAGCTGTTAATGCAACATTTGATCTCTAGAACATCAGTTTAGAAACCTGACATTTATCTTATCTTTTTTTAAGTAGCTTCCACCATGAAGTTAACACATAAAGGAAAACTTGGGGAGCTGGCAGCCAGTCAAAGCAAACCAATGGTTGGTACTGGAGGATCTAGTTTCTGGGCATTTTATTAGCAGCTAGGCTTTACTTGAAGAGAAACTGTAAAAGATGCATTTACATTTTAAAATGTGCATAACTAAAGAAATATTTTTAATGTATCAGAAAAGGTCCTTTCCAAAATTATTTCCCTATTTTGTAACAACTAGACAGCATAATACCTGATGAAGCAACAGGAATTCAGGGGGTACAGCTGGATTAAAGTAGACAGCAACAGAATGATCTCACAGGTCAGTTGCTGTGAAAGATGATCAGTTTTGGGTTCCTAAGTGCAACACACAACACTGAATGTCACAAATAGTAAAACTACAGGACAAGACGGAGCTGAGGAAAGACTTGCTAACATACAATGGGACAGTTAACTGGGAAGGGCTGTCTATGCATCTCAGGGGTGTCAAATCATTTACAGAAGGGAGACTACAACAAAATGCCAACTGAATGTACTGGGAATTCTTACACATTTTCAAAAATAAAGTTAAAGGGAACTAGCAGGGAATCTTTTTCACAGAACATTTATTAACTAAGAAAACATTAATGCTTTCTTTACCACAGTTGGAAACTGCTTATATAGGTAACAAATCTGTTTGGAGTTGAAATTAAGCATTTCCTTTAGGATTATGAAAATATCCAAACATTTACAAATATTTTAACATGATATTGAACAGCACAACCTATTTTGCTATTAGGAAACTATCCATTTAAGAAGAAAGAATTTGAAAAGTTTCTATAACTCAAAAAATGTCAAAGGCACAGTGAACATGTAAATCATCCCTAATTGTTTGATATTTCAAAACTGTTGCCTGGAATTGAGAGAGAAGACTACACAACAAAGGAAATCTTTGTAATTAGGAACTACATACAGTACCCTTAAATTTTTCTATCCCATGGCTTTCTCTCAATTTGATTTTAGTTTGAATTAGGAAATCATTTCAGAGTTAAGTCCTTGTCTTCTGCTTACTCAAGCTGATCAGGTAAAAAGACCTAATTATGTACGTTAACATGAACCAATGGAAATGCTCTGGAAGAGCACCAAAGTTAGTCATTCGTAACAGCTACCTTATTAAAAAAAGGAAAAGAAACTACTGATTTTTGTTACTTTAGTTGGCAGAGGGGGTACTATACCAAGGTAAATGATATTAGTAACTGTCTCTAAAGAGAATCAAGCGTTCAGGCCAAAAAGATGGAAGAAAAAGTAAACTCAAAAACCAACCTGATATCTAAACCAAACCATCTGCCAGCTAACAAAATGCTTGCTTTGGCAACAAAATTCCCTAAAGAAAGCAAATGCGCTGCCACTGTTGAGTCCAAATCAAATATTTCCTTCAGGACTCTGATAATTACATGGTTCCACAATGTTTCACCACTTCTCAATAGGTCACAATGTCTCCCTGAAGGAAGCATTTTTCTAGTAAGACATCCCCATTCTGAGAATGTTGCCTCGGCTCAACCTGTGGACGCAGTAAAAAGATAGGAAATTAGGTTATTACAGAGACTCGATACCTTCTCCCTTCTTGCAGGTATGTAAGAAGACACAAGCTAAATTTCCAGATAGTCCGCTAAATAAGAACACCAAAATCCTTTGGCTTCAGACAATAAAGACTTGGAACACAATTTACTTAGTGCCCAGGTGACTGACTGACTTCCAAGCCTATTGCCGGAAGGCTAGCAGGCAGCCACGGGAGAGTCTGGCCCTACTCGAGATGGCTCTCCACCTAGAAGTGTTCCATTCAGGCTCAGGGAGCTCTAGGTAGGCACAAGGAGTCCCCCTCTGAAAGCAGAGCGATTTCTGCCCTCCCCTACGTAAGGCAGGAAAAGGTTTAATTATCACCAAGAAGCCCAGGTCATTCACTCACCCATCATTTCCACTTGACTATAACTTTATCTCCCAAAGCAGAAATTTTATTTTTTACCAAACAGGAACTTACCAGAGAAGTTAAATACAGCTACAAACAACAAACAAACCAGAAAAAAAGAAAACCTACAATATCTTTCATGTATTACTTTGAAATTTGACCATATGAACCTATTGTTTTTACCAGTCAAAAAATGATCATATAGCGGCGTTTCAAATGGCTCAACCGGTTTGAGGAAGCCTGAGGAATGTTTGATGCATCTAGGACATCATACAGGTGTTTGTAGAACACTGTGGCCTTATTAGACCTCTGGATATTTAACTGCATAGACAAACTAGGAACAACTTTACTAGCAGAATAAAATGTCATATGAATGTGATATATAACCAGGAGCATGTGACCCTAAAAGACTAAAGAACTACATTCACAAAAATTCTGTTAAATATAAACTGCTCATGATAGCCAGTCAACTTGTATTTATAGTAGGACACTGGTCACCACAGGGGATATTAGGTAGAAGATGCTTTGATTTTCATGAAAAATGGATGTGGGTTGGGTGGGGCATGACAATGGAGAATCAAAAAAAAAAAAATCCATTCAAGGCTCAGGGCTATAGTGAAGGTTTTGAGGAGTCTTAGGGGATCTATAAGAAAAACAAACTCCCTGATAACCCAGCTTCACTGGAGGAGACAAAGATGTTTAGGGCTCCTAGAGCTCAGCTCAGCCACTGGTTGAAGGCCTCAGGGCTATTGACAGTTTGGTACTGAAGACACACTTCCCAAGAAAGCTACAGCACAGGGCAAGGCCAAGTGCCTGAAGCAAGAACACTTTTTTTCCCCCCAACACCTCAGCCAGTAAGCTAATCAACAGTGATCAAATCAGGCAATCAAAAATGCCCATTCTTAGAGTCAGTCTGCCAACACAATATTGATCAGGCCCACTCAGGTGCCCCTTCTCCCACAGGCAACCCAATACCTATAATGTAGACTCAGCATTCTCTCACCATTCAAAACAGGTTGCTCTCTACCTCCAGTCTCCCTTCATTACTGCCAGGGTTATTGCATGTTTTTATTTAATAAACCTTCATCAGTTCAAATGAAGGGCTGTTATTAGTTGAGCTAACAGCCAAATGATAATGCTCCAGAGAGGTATCAGTGCTTGCTGGTGCATTAACACAGAGGGGAGAGGGGGGAGGTCAAGCACGTGTCAATGTAAATGAGGCCATATTAGGCACTAACGGCTTAATGCAATAGACTGCCCAGGAGATAATGGAATTTACATGATAAAGCAAATGAGATGAAGTTATTGATAAGTGAATCTCTGAGTAGGGGGGCCTATGAGATAAAGCAGAGTCAAATTTTAAAAAGACTTTTTACCTTGTGAATTTCTTCTTTAAAGTATTTCAATCTTAGAAAACAAAACTCAAAAGAGATCAAATGTGACTGCTGCCTTTATAAAAGATCTCACCCTGTTACCACTGTGAAAGAGACTGATACTAAAAGCATATCATTTTATTAGGCTATTCTTAAGCATTGGGATCCCACCACTCTTTTATGTGCATGTTGTGTTTTTGTCCTTAACCATCAAGGCTTTCTACCATAAATAATTCTCATATATTACTAAAGAAAAAGTCTTTTTTTTGTTGTTCCTCTTATAAAATAGGGGTGGCCATGTTTTCTAAGACATTTCATCAGCCCAAGCCTCACAGAATGGCAGTATATGCAAAACGAAATAAGCATTTTCTATTGTAAGGGATCTGTAAAAGTTCCCTAAAACACTGAAGTCCCATTGCATTTTTTTACAGATTTACCAAAAAAAAAAAAAAAAAAAAAGATGAGGCCCAGAAATTTACTTTTATTCCTTAATCTTTGCTTTTGTTCCAAATCATGCTTCAATAAAAAAATCTGAAAAGAAATAAAAAAAAAACACAAAGGAAAACTATTATCTATATTGTCATGAATGAGATATATAATATTTTAGCTTTTTTCCAGGCAAAGTTTTGGGAAAAATGTCCTTTTAAATATCCTTTTTTCATTTGGCAATACACTGGGAACATCTGTCCATACTAAATACATGTTTAGTGTTCTCACCTTAGTCCATAATATAAATATTTCACAAATGACTTAAATCAATTCCCTATACTTAAGTAACTGCTTATTTTTACTTTCATAAATCTTACTGTGATAATTATACTTGTAGACACACTTTTGAACACTTAATTGAGAATTTTAATTATTTCCTTAATATGACATCCTAGAAGTAGAATTCCAAGAACAGAGTTATGTACATATTTAGGGCTTCTGATGCATAATGTCAAATTAAGAGTTTTATTTTTTCTAAATGAACTTAAAAGATCTATTTGTACATTCCTAATGAAATTATACTATGTCTAACACCTTATAAGGAAGGAAAGAATTGTAATTGCTTATGATAAAGTTTGGGAAAAAGAAATCCTTTGTTCCTAATCATATGATCCCTTCAATTCTCAGTTCCCATCAGGTCCCACAAAGAAAACAGTAAAATCTAGGCCTCTAGTCCTAAATATAAGAGAAGAGACCACTAGGAAAGACATTCTCATTTAGTAAGTGTCCCGCAGTCACTTATATATTTGTCATCTTATTTGTTATTCTGGGACAAGAAAAAGTTACAGAACAACTCTGAAGAGGTGGCAGCAGAGGTCTCTGGAATCACTTCAGGCTCACACTTTAAATCAAGACAATTTCACCCACACTGCAAGAGCCCCAAATCCATTAGAAATGTTCAGCACTTACACAGCTCTTTACTCACATGAACTATTACAATCACACAAAGGAATGTGAGAGGAATATGTCTCTTTTCGTCTTAAGAGCTAGGCACCACAAGTAATTAGTACTGGGATGAACCTCAGAAAATAGACTTCTTTAACAAGCTCCTCCTCTCTTGTCAAGACTGGCAAAAATGTACTGATCAACCATCTCAGACACCAGGTTGAGCTAGAGAGCTCCGACTGACATGAATTCTCATCAGCTGCAATTTACACATATATAGGGTCCCCATCTGGCCAGAGACTGGCCAATCAAAAATCTCTGCAAGCAAGTCCATTTATGAGGCTGAAACCACAAATAATGATGGAGGTCGTCATATACTCTTGACTAATGCCTCTACACACACACACGCAATCTAGGACAACACATAGGTATTAGTGATATGAATACCAAAAATGCTGCTCAATGTAAACATACCCTAGACTGCTCCTTTTTCTTTTTACTTGGCACCAAGATGACACCTACACACCATTTAAATGCATATATTACCTTGATTTTTACAAAGCACTTCACACATACAGTTTCAGTTTTATCCTCACAACCATTCTAAACTGCAGATGGGCAAGTACTTGCATATCCATTCTACAAAAGAAGATGTGAAAAAACAGGAAGAGAATGTGATTTATTTTTCTAAGTTCACAGAACTGCTGAGTTGTTGAATCACTCTACCACAGTGCACCTAGCCACCACTTGCCAATAAGTAAATTTGTGCCCCAACTTCAGTCTATTAAGTCCATGCAATAAGTCAGAAAAAGAAAAAAAAAACAACCACAGCAAAGAAGCAGGAGTTGGAGCACCAAGATGACAGCTCTGGAGAGTGCCAGTCACCCCACACCTGGAGAGCATTTAATACCACTAAACAAAATTCCATGGAACAAATCTGGCTATAAAATCAGAATAAAAGCCAAACTCATGAGCTCCATGTCTAAACTGCAACAGAGAGGGGCAAACAAAGCAACTTTAATTAAGCAATACTATTTTGACATCTGATGTCTAATGCAAATACTTGGTTTCTAACTATTTAGAGATGAGCTAAAATGAAGTCAAGGACCATTAGTTTTGCCTTCTTTGCACAGCATACATTAACCCATCTGTGGTCTCAAATGTGTCTGTACCTCTGGGTCACCTGGGGGACATCAAAAATTACTGAGTTTGTGGTCCAATCCCAGAGGTTTCAATTTATTCAATCCAGGAATGCCCTACTAAGAAGAAAAGTTTGAGATTCATTCCCCCACAGCCAAATGAGTCACCTGGAAATTGTTGAACTTTCTGAGGTTTAGTGCAGTGAGGGAGAAATTCTATTTGTTTAAAACAAGAGTCAAATGAACAGATAAAAGAGCAAAATAAAAGGGAAGAGGAATCCTGTCCCTTAAACGGTGTGTGGTTTTTTTGTTGTTGTTGTTGTTTTTTTTGTAAGTCTGGTCTTTAACAACAAAAATAAATTTAAAAGGATATTGAGCAGCCAAAAAAAAAAAAAAAAAAACGTTGCTATAAAACCTTGTACTTTCCCTCTCGAGGGAAAATAAAGCTGTCAAACTACAAACTAAGCCCACTCAATTTTGGACTTAAAAACTAGTGTTACTCATTCAATAACTTTATTTTCAACTTTTCCTAAACTTTTTGAAAAGATGGGATGAAGGTTTAAGGGAATAAAGGGAACCCCAAATGCAGCTAGATGAGTTAGAGATGGCCATGCTGTTTAAACAGCAAGCCAGGCTACCCCACCCAACTCCAGTATTCCCAGCTCCCCTTGTTAAATCGATCATGAGACACTTAATTCCCTTCTAGCATGTAAGCTCCTTCAAGGTCAAGGCCACCTTCATAGATACATATCAACAAGAAAAGTGATCAACAATGACAATGTCACACAGATGACACTCATCTGCCCATCTATCAAAATATGTGCCAGATTCTTTCTTGATAAATTATTAGTAGAGAATATTGGCATCGGTTTTTCCAATCAATATTCTACATTAAAAACAGATGGGTTTTAATGGTGGTTATTTCATTATTGATGACTGATACATTTTTCATCATGTTCTAGAGAACTCTATATGGAATATTGGAACAGTTTTGCTGAGTCACTGAACCACTTTCTGGTTAAGTCCAATAAATTACAAAAATGTTCCAGCTTCTGATAGTAATAGAGTTTCCATCTCAATACCATTCCCAGGTTCATAAGGAGAAAAAAATAATCCCGCAAGATCTCATAAGATTTCAAGCCAAAGAAATGATGGCACCACTTCTGATGCCTACACATTAATCGTTTGCTAATGATTAACAGAAGCAACATCATTGGTCCATTGCTCCCTGTCATCCAAGCACTGACAGAATAGTATAACAAGCAATAACAACTAAAATCAACAATTTCTCTTGTTTTGTTTTGGGTTTTGTTTTTTTTTAAGACAGGAAGGAAGGGTGGGAGGGAGGAAGAGAAGAAAAAGGCATTTAAGGAGGGAAAGGAGAAACATTTATTTGTTCATTTTGGCTTTTCACCCCAGTCCTGGATGGCGAACCTGGTCCTTGGGCGGTAAATGGTCTGCACACTAATGTCTCAGTGCTTGAGGCTAAAATAATAACTTCACTAAGCACCTTCCCAGAGTGAACTAGTTTATATCTAATGACAATACCCAACAGACTGACACATTTATAAACCTAAGCGTAGGTTTTGCAACAAGCTAATCTTGGATAGTTTACAAATTTTACGGCTTATAGTTAAACAGTCAAACAGGTACCTTATGTACATGCCCTTGACTTAGGCATAAAAGATACCTGAGGACACAAATCTGACATTCATCCATAGCAAACCCTCAAAATATGGTCTAAAACATTACGGATCTTCTGTAGATAATGTGAGACTAGACTATCTCTGTCTACAGGAATTTCTTTGACTACGTAAAATGTGAGCTGGTCTTTCATTCAGCTCGGTCTCCATGTTAGGCCAAGAAGTAAGAAAGAGGTTAAACCTACTACAACTCTTCTACTGGTGCCTAACAGTGTTCACCTCAGAGCAGTTTTTGAGGTTATAACATGGGAGTGATCACCATATTGTTTCCTAGTATCGTAAAAATAATTACAAATAACATTTCTAAGAATGTATTATGTATATAGTAAATATTTTACATTCAGGGTTTCATGTCTCATTTAATCCCTTCAACAACCAGTGAGCACATATATTATTTTCAACTCCAACTTTCAACAAATAATTAGCCCAGTCATCCAGCTAGTTCAAAGTCAAAGCTGGGGTTTAAGCACAAGTTCATGGAAGCCATACTAAGAGGCTACTGACATTCACAAGCTTGAACACTGCCCAACAATTGCAAGGGATCTTATAAAAGGAAAACACTACAAACATACTTATTTTTACAACATGAGTTTAGAAAACCATGCAGTTAAATAACTGCGTCACTCTCCAGGCCACATTTTCACAGTATAAGTAAAATAATTCTACCATACCATTCTCACAGCAAAGCACTCTGGGATCCTCAGGGAAGAAGGCAGCACATAAATATAAGTTACTGTTACAATTATCATAATAATCTTTATCTGACTAAACAGGTACAGATTCTTTTTTAAAAGGTATATAAATTTTTTTAAAAAAGACAAAATGATTAAGAGACATTCAAAATCTCTACCATCTCCAGAAATCTTAGAAATGAAAAAAATCATTTCAGTCACCAGCCTTGTGACTGTCAGCTAAAGTGCTTCAAAACTACTTGTACTGACTTGGTTTCCACTGATTGAACGCAATTATGAGTTGACTTCTATGGGTTGATAAATCAGAACTTGTGTAAGTGGTTTTCAAAGCTCATCTGTGCAATTTTAGTTTGAGGCACGCACGCGCACACACGCACACACACACACACACACACACACACACACTACCTTTAAAGAAAAAGTTCATAAAAATATGAACATCAGGAAACACCCTCCTGGCTAGTGCATGCCACTGGGAAGAAGCAGTTATTCTTATATTAATAATTCTCCCCAGAATTAATCAGTCATTGTACCTTAGAACCAGCAGCTGGAGTGTTTTGAGTGATAATGAAACCTATAACAAGGCATCTTCAGCCGTCTTTTCAAGACAATAAGGGAATTAAAATTTCAATTTAAATGCAGAGGTTTGAAACACGCTTCACTGGTAAAATTACTTCAATTAATGTGAGTGGAATACAAAGGACAGACTGCAGAAATGTGATGCAGCAACCAGAAATTATGTCATTAATGTGCTTGCATCAACCCAGCACAATGACTGCAAAGGTCTAATTTAAACCGTACATATCACAAAGCTACAGGCTACAATATTAATCAAGTCTCTGATTTCAATGTGAGGGCTACAGGCTTCTTGCTGCATCACTTTTAGCTTTTCCTAAGAGAATAGCAGCTGTTTACCTTGTGGAAGGAAACAAAAGGCCATGCCAACTTGCAGACACCCCTGGTCATGACAATTTAATTATTTTATGCCACATGCAGGTTATCATATCAAAAGGAGAAATAAATATCCTATCTAGAAGTCAACTCTACAGACCAATCTGATGGCGAAACAGGAATTGCAGAAGCTGGCAAGAGCCCAAGGTCACCACTGATGTATTTACTCTGGATTTATTAACCTGAGTAGGGATTAAATGACTGGGTGTCAGCATCTGCCTTAAAATGGAAATGCAAAAATCTTTTGATAAACAAGCCCAAGGAAATCAGAGGGTCTGAAAGACTAGATTGTTTTGTCTTCACTTTCCTGATGTCTTTTAGCAACGATTTCCATTTGGACCCTTGAGAGACCTTAAGTAGATTTTA
The DNA here is from genome assembly GCA_004363575.1 of Solenodon paradoxus. NCBI lineage: Eukaryota > Metazoa > Chordata > Mammalia > Eulipotyphla > Solenodontidae > Solenodon > Solenodon paradoxus. The sequence goes on along the minus strand of RJWH01003323.1, from coordinate 3,448 downwards.
TTTCTAACAGCACATAACCATAGGGAAAGGAAAGATTATTCTTTCATATGAAGTTCAATGAAAGAGTAATTATAGACTTTACTCTTCACTCTTACTTATAAAAGGCCAAACTGAATATTTCTAATACTTTTATTTTAAAGAGAGGGAGGAAAGAAAGAAGGGAAAGAGGGAGGTGCTTTTTTTTTTTTTTTTTTTTGGTTCCCCTTTCCCGTCACCAACCTGGGTCCTTGAACTTTGCATGGTCCACACTCAAGGGTGTGCCATATTTCCAACCTTTTAAGTGCACATTAAATTATACCCCCATGAAATCATTGTCTGTTAGGACATGCCATGTCCGCAGATCATGCAAAGCAACTATCTCATCATAAAATGGGCATATCAAAAACCTCTGAGTAGTTGCCAGAATTTAATGTATTAACAAACGTAACATACTTAGAATGTTACCAGCCTATAGTGAATGCTCTACGCATATGAGCTATTATTAAAATTATCGTTTTCAGTATTCACTTAAATATTGAAAAAAGGTTATAAATTAAAGAACCTTCCCATTAAAGAAAAAAACAACCCATGTCAGGGGAGAAAAATCAGACCAGAGTTCCTAGGGAAGAAATGCCTTTTTCTCTATTTAGTGACATGAAAGTCTTTCACATAGTTATCCATTTGGCTAACAGTCCATGAACTCTTGACTATATGACATGCATTATGCTAGGTACAGGGCAGATAAACATAGATAAGATAGAGCCCCTGCCCTCCATGACCTACCACACAAACAAAAGCAATTATATTACAATGAAAGACATGCAGTTTATGGGAGCATAAAGAAAAACATCTATTAATGTTAAGTATTTTATCACAATAAAGATTAGTAAGTTTATTTAAAAAGAAAACATCTAAACAAGATATTCAGAGACTTGATGAAAGTTAAGCCAAATATTGAACAATAAAACATTTTCTACACAATCAGGACTGATATTAGGTTTAGGGAAATATAGGATTTAAAAAGAAAAACTATTACAACTATACATCAGCAAGAAATAGCTGGAAATTGTCATTAATAAAGAGTTACTATTTTCAAGTTCAACAAAAAATAAGAGACCCCGGAAACAAATTTAACAAAACACCTCTAAGGAATATATTACTAAGCATTATTATAAAAAGCATAAATAAAACCTTCAATAAATGAAAGCTCTATCCTGTTCATTGAAAGATTTGATATTATAAAGATGGAAGTTTCCTACAGTTAATCAAACTCTCATCACCCTTTCTGTGGAATTTGACCTGCTGATTAAAACACATAGGAAAGAGAAAAGGGCTAAGAATGGCATAGACTATTCTGAATAGCAAAATAAGGAAACATCTTAAGCCACTATGAAGATACATTATAAAATGACAGTAATTAAAACAGCATGGTTTGGTGCAGATAAAGACAAGACCAAATGAACAAATTAAGAGCCTTGAAAGAGACCAATCCATGCATATGTGAAAATTTGGTATGTGACCAAAATGGCATCATAAATCAGTAGAAACTGAATTCAGTACGTGATATAGAAAATTAAATCCCTAGTCATACCATATACAAAAATAGATTTAAATGGATTAAAGATAACATAGGAGATTCTCTTTATGACAGCGGGATAAAAAATATCTTAAAATAAAAATCACAAAACAAAGGAAACAACAGAGTTTTAATTGCAGAAAAATTTGAAACAGAAGACATCGTAAGCAAAGTAAGAAGAGACACCACCATCTGGGAGAAGGTATTTACAGTCCAGCTAAGAAAAAGGATTAGTATCCAGGACACAAAAAGAACCATAAGTAGAAAAAAGGAACTTGTGGAGAATGGATCTTCTGCATTCGCCCTTTTCTGGAGATGACTGCTCTTCCCTTGTTTCCCTCAAACCCCTAGCTACATAGTTTTGGTTAGACCTGATAAAAATAGTACCTGAACTGGCCCTAGCCTGTGTATTTTAATTTGAAAAAAGAAGAATCTTTTCCTTTGCAAAGCTGGAAAGACACAGGTTACACAGGTTACAGCCTACACCCTGTCTTCTCCCCAATACACAACCCCATCCACGCGTGGAAGCAACTACAGCAGAGCAATGGAGAGACACAGGTAGCAACACATACATCCTGTCCTTTTAGCAGATTATTTGAGTAAAGCAATTCTTGTAACCTAAAGCCAGCTAGAGTTGAATTTCTATAACTTACAAGCCAGAAACCGAAAGTCCTATTTATGGAGGTCCTTACAAGTTTTTGAAAACAGATAGTATATATTCTTGATTAGTTCTTAAGTAAATAAACTAACCCATAAGTAATAAGACCATAAAGCAAAAATATGAAATCCTAAAAAGAACATAATCAATGCAGACATAAATTCTAACAACTATTTGGAATACATGGCACGTAATTAAGAACAAGCCTACAAGCCCATTTCAAAAAAATGTCACTGAAATAGATGTGTATATACTACACAAATCTATGTAAGCTTGTCCATTAAAGTTGCTAAAACATGATAATTCAGCACATAATATGCATTCTTAATGCAAAACTGAAGGTAAAGCTGAAGCTATTTTTTTCTATTGTATATGCTATACTTATCAAGGAAATGTTACTGAAAATAGCCAGTGTTTTTTGCCACTCCTAGAGAAGAGCATTATTAAATTCCTTCCCCTGTGAAAACTGAATATTCAGTCCTATCACATAACCAGACTGCAATATGATATCAAGGCACATCTCCCTTATTTGTTACCAAATTCCCTTAAAACCATCTCTGAAGGACTTAAAGAAAACTCTGAAAGTATGAATGAATTCAAGGACATAATTGGTTTCCCACCCATTCCTCTCAAAGCTTTTTCCAGCACTACTGTCGATTCAATTTGGTGAAACAAAGCTAAGAGACTGTCACCTATCATGGAAAAGAAAATCCGGATATAGTCCATCTGCTACTGAAAGCCTCTTTACCAGCCACCTCTGAATGAGATGGAAACCTGAAAGGAGGAAGCAGTAGCCCTCTCTAAGAGCCACAAGGTCTGAGAAAGTAAAAGCCATTATTTCTTATTCATCTTGATGCCCAGCACATGGACCACCAATTACAACCTTCTCTGAATGCTTTTATTTTTTTTAAAAGAGAGGTATGGAGGAGGAAGGAAGAGGGAGAAGCATCAGTTAAAGGAAGAAAGGAAGGAAGAAGTATCTTTATGCAGCTGTTCATTTGGTTCTGAAGCCAGGTCCTTGGATTTAATGTAGGCCACATGAGTGCCTCTGCCACCCAAGTCACAAAGGCGCACCCTGAATTTCCACTTCCACTTCAAAATCTCCTAGAACGCAGTGGACGAGGACAGAGGCTAAGGGCTAGACTGTGGAGTATGCCTACTTGACAGTTACTTCTAAAGTATCCCCCCAAATTTATCAATTTGAAGGCAAAAATAAAGTACGACCATAAAAATTC
>RJWH01003322.1:89556-162543 GCA_004363575.1 Solenodon paradoxus | reverse complement strand
GTTAAGGAGTTTTGAACACCAGTTTCAGGAGAGCATAAAACGACTACTAGCTGAATGTGGAAAGCAGCGTCTTCTGTGGGAAGAAATTGAGGCACTAAGCAATGACTGCAAAAAATTAAAGGAAAGACTATGCCAGTATGAAAATGAGAAAAGAGAAAGCGAAGAAAGTATACAGAAAAAGTGTTTTTTTAATTTACTGAAAGAAAATTCAAAGTACTAGTTGACTGGCAAAATTTTGAATCAGTTGACTATATAAAAAGAATGAACTACAGCTGTATTTGCTCTGTAAACTTAAAAACAAACCTTGTATCCAGTAAATAAATTTAGACCTGACAGATGATTTATCCTGAGTACATTGTGTCACTTATGAAATTTTAAGAGGGTAAGGTATACATGGTTAATAGATATAAACTGTTAATGGTTTCATCTCATTCTGACAATATCATGATACTAATAATATGTAACTACATTTTTATACCAGGATGAAGCTGGTATGTGCTATGTGCTCATACCTAAAATGAATATATTTTAATTGAAGATTCAGCAAAACATATTACCTTGATACTGAATTCCATATTTCCCAGACGAACTGTTATAGATGTTACATCAGAGTACTTTTTCTTGTGTCTTTCATACAGTTAAATAAATATAATCTGTTTTTACTCATTGCTATTTGAATTCATTGGAAATATTTCAGACTCAAATCATCTATTCTAAAGACCTTTCAACTGTTTAGAGGCATCCACTTTTCACAATACATCAGGGATTATGCATAATGCTTTTGAAAATCTTTTCCATGTAGATAATACTGATAAGACAGAGGCTCACACTTCCTGCGTCCCAAACTGAATTCAGTCAATAGGAATGTGTATACATGACGGGGAATAAAGGTGAATTGATGATGTGTTTCAAAGTATATACCTTAATGTTATATATTTTAATGCAATTTAATAATCGGGCATATATATTGCTAGGTAATTGTGAGACTTCAACGGGATCTGGCTGAGGCCCTGAAAAAACGCTTTGTCTCAGAGACTTCTCAGAAAGTTGTGAAATGTTGCCATTGCGTGTTCAAAAGTGAAGAACAAGATTTAAAGATGAGTTTAAGTCATATCAGAAATCAAGCATGTATGGGTTTTAATATATCAACACTTTGTTTTAAACTGGTTAGGTAATGGAAAGTATATTAGGATATTAATTTTCATACTCAGCTTTCTTTTATATTTTCAATGTAATTTTTATTTTATAATGTACTTATTTCTGACACTGTAATTTTTCTGCCATTTGTATTATACATTTCCTTCTTAAAATATATCCCTATGAAAGTTTACAATTTTGTATCATTCCTCAGACAAGTTGACATATTCTAGTAAACATGATCTTTTAGTGGTTTCTCTAAACCATGATGAGATAAATTAGATAAAATTAGAGGATGTTTAATGTGACATTCCAGAAAATGGTCCTTTTTTCTCCTCACCTTATTTTTGGGAATGAATATATAATCTCAAGGATTTCAATATACTTACTACAAAAATTTATTACTACAAATCAATTGAATATAGGCAGTTCATTCATTTTATGTTGGTTATATGTTTATAAATACTCAGTTCATGTGTAGTATTTACCCCAAATTAGAGAATTAAACACATAACATCTGTCTTGTCAGTAGGTTGAAAAAGATCTGTATTGGAATACACATTACGGCATACCCTGCTGGTCTGAAAGATAAAGCCTCAGGGCTTAGTTCATATATGTCCAAGAACAGGGGCTTCAGGAGGAAGATCAACATATCATGATGGCATCAGCTGAAGTTGGTCCCTAAGATGCTCTGGAGAAAACCCAGGTGTTTTCCTGAGTTTGCACAAGTGGAGACATTTCTGATGCTTCAGTGGCTTGCTGGGTCACTTAAAGCATTGAAGGAGTTTGGAGTGGAGCAATGGGCCTTGAAAGTGGGTGAGAAAGGCACAGGGTTGTGCACAGAGACCTAAAGAGTGGAGACAAGTCCTTTGTTCTCCCCAGGCCACTTACAGAAATGGCAGTTGCAGCCACTGTAGCTTGTAGTAGCATGCAAGGCTCACAAGCCCTTTCATAAATGGCTTTGGCAGTCACTTAATTTCCAGTGTCACCTTCAGGAGAGGCCTACATAACATTCAAATAATTAATACCAATCTTTCTTAAAGTCTTCAAAAATTGAAGAAGATGACAAACTTCCAAGCACTTTTTTGAAGCCAGTATTATGCTGATTCCAAAACCAAAGACAGACCAAACAAAGAAAATTACAGGATAATATCTTGGATGGATATGGATGCAAGATCTCTCAGCAAAATACTAGCAACCAAATTCAGCAACATATTAAATGAATCATACACTGTGATGAAGTGGAATTTATTCTGGTATGCAAGGATGGTTCAACATACGTAAATCAATGAATTTGATACACTACGTCAATTAAAAGGGACAGAAACCACATGATTGTCTAAACAGATGCAGAAAAAGCATTTGATAAAATTCAACACCCTTTTATGTTAACAGCCTTCCAAAAGTAGGTATACATGAAATGTAGTTCAGCATAGTAAAGGCTATCTATGACAAACTCATAGCTAACATTGTACTCAATGGAGAAAAAACTGCAAGATTTTTCTGTCATATTAGGAACAAGACAAAATGTCTGTTCTCACCATTAGTATTTAATGTAGTGTCAGAAGTCCTGGGTAATACAACTAGACTGGAAAAATATATAAGTGGCATCCAAATAAGAAAGGAAGATGTGAAACTATCATTATTTGCAGGTGACCTGATAATATACATAGAGAACCCAAAAGACTCAAGTAAAAAGATACTAGAAATAATAAATATGAAAATGAAGTGGCAGGCTACAAAATTAATTTAAAAAATTTTCTGTATGCTGGCAATGAAAATAAAGAGAACTCACAAAAACAGTACTATTTGCAGTTACATCAGAAAGAATGAAATTCCTTGGAATAAACATCCAAGGAAGAGAAGCTAGACCATGAAAGATATAGGACAAGGTAAAAGAAATGGAAGACAACACAATGAAATGGAAATACATTCCATGAGGATGTACTGGAATAATTAACATCATCAAAATGGCCATACTGCGCAAGGCAATATACATATTGAATTCTATCCCCATTAAAATTCCTAAGATATTCTTCACAAATAGAGAACAAAAAGTCATGCAATTCATTTGGAACTGCAAACAACCCAGGATAGCATAAACAACCCTCAGGGAAAAAATCAACAATGGAGGGTTGTGTCTTTGCTTTTGTCTGTTAATAATACAGCTGTGATGATTCATTTATAAGTTATTTGATGGACATGTTTTTTTTAATTCTGTGCAAATGATTGATCCTCTTAATTGGGCTGATTTCCTTTTGCTTATTTGTCATTTCAGATGCTATTCCTGTTTCCTAACCCTAGATTTATTCATTCTTGACCCACAATCTCTTGTTCTTGAAAATTTCTCTGGTTCTTCTCTCATTGACATTACTCCCCTCAGTACTTTTCTAGTCCTTGCAGTACAGTTTAGCTCTTTGTTTTAGATTGTTTTAATGTTTTTCATAAGAGGTTATTTCTGTCTTTCAAAGTATTAGTTTGTCGAAGGGAGGAACCACATTTGATAAACAGGGCGCCTATCCTGCTATAAATAGAAAGTATTCTAGCCTGACATTGGCAGGTTACAGTTTACTCTGATACCAATAACTTCTTGGATATATTGTACAATAAAGCTTTTCCTAATCATATTCCAAGTAAATTAAGTATAAAATTGAAATTGGTTAATCAATGAGAGTTGTTTAATCAGTGAGAACTGTTTAATCAAATACTCATGTTTTCCTTTCCAAGAAAACAAATTTAATTTTGAATTTTTAATGTTGCAGTCAGAAGTGGGATTTATACATTATCAGACCTTATCACTTGCAGTGCTCTGAGAACAAGTTTCCTGGCATCATACATAAACTCAATCTATTCATTAGAGTACTTGCTAAAGCAACCCAACATAAACTGTTGCTGGAGTGAGTTGGTTTGGGACATTTGACTTAGAAATAGTCTGTTTCTATACCAGTGCATTGACCTGCCTCAGATGTCATGTGTTACATATTATTTATCCATGCTCAATTTGCATTGAAATTTGAATAACAGAAAGTAAGTTATAAATTATTGTAGGTGAAAAATATACTATTGACTAGAGGAATTTGGTAAAGATTTTTGAAGTAATGGGGATAAATTGGGGCTTCATTGATTGCATTAAGCCAAAATATTTCTTTAGGTAAGATGGCCATTTAAAGAATTTCAAACTTCCCAATCGTAACTTCCTAAGTTACTTAGGAAGTTTCCTCTTTCTGTCTCCTCTCCCATTTCTTTTAAGTGTTTTTTTAATTTTCATTTTGCAATTCTTTCAACACCTTTGTGATGTATATTCACAGGTATCTGATTATTTTTGTTTGTATTGTAGATGTAATTATTTTATTTATTTTTATTGTATTATTTGCAAATACAAATGCTACATGTATATATTAATTTTGTAGCCTTCCACTTTGTGTGTCCATTAATTTTAGTAATTTTTGGTGGTATCTTTAGGTTTGGTTTTCTATGTATATTATCATGTCATCTATAAATGATAGTTTTGCTCCCTATTTTCCAATTTGAATTCCTTTATTTCTTCTTATTGCCTGATGACTCTGGATGTCAGGTGAAATGTTACATAGCAGTGCTGAAAATGGACAGTGTTGTCTCCTGCCTGATCTGAGAAGACATGCTTTCAGTTTTTCACCACTGAATATGATGATGTGCTTTTGTCATAGATGGCCTTTATTACGTTAAGGCATTCCTTCTATCCCAATTGTATACAGAATGTTTATCATATATGGGTACTGAATTTTTAAAACATGTTCTCTTTATAAATTGACAAGATCGTGTGTTATTTTTCATTACATTTATTGATGTATTGTATTCCATTATTGGTTTTCATATGTTCAACCATCTTTGCATCCGTAGGATAAATCACATTTTGCCTTGATAGCTGATCCTTTTGAGGTATTGTCAGAGTTCATTTGCCAACAATTTCTTGAGGATTTTTGCATTTATGTTCATCAGAGATATTCATCAATAATATTCTTTTTTGGGATATCCTTGTTTGGTATCAGAGTAACAGCTTCGTAGAAAATGTTAGGATGTGTTCCTGCTCTGTATTTTTGGAAAAATTTGAGAATAGGAATTAATTATTCTCCAAAGGTTTTGTGAAGCTGGCAAGTAACGTCATGGTCCTGGGATATTATTTTGGGGGAGACTTTTAACTACTTCTTTAATTTATTTGCTTGCAATGAGTATGTGAAAGTTTTCCATTCCTTTCTGATTCAGTATTGGTAGACTGCATATTTCTAAAAATCAGTCCATGTCCTCTATGTTGCCCAGTTTACTGGCTTAGCATTGTTCATAGTAGTGTCATTTTTGGAGTTTAAGGAAAGGCACAGGTGAGCAGGTAGGCTGGCAGGGAGAAAGAGAGAGGAGGGAGAAACATTAATTTTATTTAGCTGTTTATCTTGGTTCATCCTCTTGACTCTGGGTTGTAAACCTGTGTCCTCATCAGGTATGTGGACTGGGATACTTGGAGGTATCAATCTGACCCTGTAAGCCACGTGGGTGTGCCCATAGTAGTCTCCAGTGGTGCAGTACTTCTAAGGTATCTATTGTAACTTCTACCCTTCCATTTATGGGTCGTTAGGAGAATTTTTTCCTCTTTAGTCAAAGGTCTGTCAATTTTATCTTTCAAATAAACAGTCCTTTGTTTTCTTGATTTTCTGAAGTGAGTTTTTATTTTTATTGCATTTAAATTGTTTCTACTGCTTTCCTTCTAATCATGTTTGTCTTCATTTTTTCTTCTTTGCCAACCTGTTTTAGAGGCGAGTTTTCTTGTTTCTCCAGGTAGGCCGAGTTGCTATAATCTCCCCTCAAACTACTGTTGTTTCCTCCAATTCGTAAGTTCTGGGAGTTTCTCTTCTTTCTCATTTGTTCAAGTGCTTATGAATTTCTCCTCTGATTTCCTCTTTTATGCAAATGTCTTTCTGAAGCACATTGTTTACCTTTCACATAGTTTGGAATTTTCAGGCTTTTCTGAGGACTTATTTCTATTTTATGCCATTGTAATCACAGAAGAGAGGATGGTTGGTGTGATTTTAATTTTTGTAAATTTTTCAGAATTGACTTGTTTTTCAAAATATCAACTATGTTTAAGGATGTTTCATGACACTTGAGAAAAATGTGAATGCTGTTTGTTAGGTGAATGGTTCAGTAAATGTCTGAGATAATTATATCAGTACTTCCTTTTTTAGGTTGCCATTTAACTGTAAGATTATGTTTCAACCTTTCCCTTTGAGTCTATGTTTATCTTCAGATCTTAAATGAGTTTGTCGTACACAGTAGAATGTTGGGTTGTTTTTAAATTAACTTGGTGACTATGCCTTTCGGTTGGTTAATTCAAGCCATTAACATTTAGAATTATAATTGATAATAGCTATACCACTTTCCTCTTTGTTTTCTCAGCATTGTTGGAGAGTGATCCTGTGCATATATTCTCCATTTGTTCTCTGCCTTTGAGTTTTGAAATATTTATTTTGTTATGATTCCTTTGTTCACTGACATTGGCTTTTTTATGGATTTATGTTCTGAGGGTACCCTGGGGTTTATATACAAGTTTCTATGCTTATAATCCTATTTAACTTGAAAGCAACTTCATTTTGAACTCTAAGGATCATACGTTTAGTATCTTTATCCCCCCATTTTGTATATTTGGTGTCTTGCTGCTTCTCTGTGGAGTTTTTTGTATTAGAACTTCAGTAATTCTTGTTAGGTTAGTTATATGGTGATGAATTTCTTTAACTTTGTCTTTAATGTTCATTACCATTTCTTTAATCCTCTGTGTTAATCTAGCAGGGTACAATATGCATGGCAGGAAATCCTTTTCTTTCAGCTCTTTAAATACATCACACTATTCTTTTCTGATTTTTAAAGTTTCAGCTGAAAATCCAAAGACATTCTTATGGGGGTTCCTTTGTATGCAGCTTCTTTTTCTGTAGCTTTTAAGATTCTCTATATGTTTGTCATTTTAAAATATATTTGTTTCAGTCTTTGTATGTTTGGGTTTCTTATGTTTGAATTTCTTTGAGTTTCCTGGTTATAGAGGTCTTTTCCTTACTCAGGTTAGGGAAATTCTCATCTATTTTTTCATTAACTTCTCTTTCTGTACCCTTCTCTCTCTCTTCTTCCTCTGGATCCCCTGTAATGCAAATGTTGTTCCTCTGATGTTATCTTGTAGGTTTCTATGTTGTCTTCATTTCTTAAATTTTTTTTTCTCTTTTCTGGTCTGCTTAGGTGCATTTTAATGTCCTGTCTTCTGTTTTGCTGATTTTTCAGGGTCTTCAACCACTCACCTAATCGTCACTTTCTATGTTCTTTATCTCCGCTATTGCTTTATTTAAACCACGCAGTCTCTTTGGCACTACCACATACTCTGTACAACTTTCTTGTAATTCCTTTTTGTTCCTCTGCTGCTTTCTTGGTTTCATGAGTATCCTTAAATCTGTTGCTTTAAGTCTTCTTTGGTTAGTTCATTGAATTCTTTTGCATTGTTTTTCCACTGAGGTTTTCTTTTGGGCCACAACTTTACATATATTTCTCTGTGTCTTCAATTTGTTTGGCATTCTATGTTTATATTTAGGGTTACACCTCCCGTATGTAAAGGTGATGTGTCAGCTTGCAGATTATAGGCTACATATGGCACTTGGAATGCTGGGCTTCCTTTACTTGTGTGATCTCAGCATTCCAGAATTGTTGAAGCCCTAGAGCCAATGTTGTATTGCGACCTGGGAGTCCACTATATGGGGTTGAATTTTGGCCAGAGAATGCAGGTATTGCCCCAAAAGTCACCGTTATGAACAACACATGCCAAGAAGAGAGATCCAGTATCTGTGGGTGTAGCCACAAGCAGGCCCTGGTGCAACACAGGTCATAGGAGCAATGTCAGCCTCCAGTGTTCCACCATGAGGAAGCTACAACGGTTCACAAGATTTTCCTTTTTCCACAATATGCCATTCAATGACTGTAAGCCAGGTCCTGGTTGTATGGGCAAAAGTGAGGATGTAAGCCTTTCATCTCTTGGGAGAGTGTCTGTATCATTAGTTTCACTCTAAGGCTTCCAGGATCTTGGGACAGAGTGGCATGATACAAGACAGATTAGCTTCTCAATATTATTTATGGAGTGTGTATTTACTTTTTGTGGAGATGTGGGTTCCCATTCTCTTCCAAAGGTCTTAGTTTCTAAATGGGAAAAGTTTTGTGTGCTTTGGGGAGGAGGCAGCATGAGATCTTAACAGTCTGCCATCTTGGAACCTATCCCTCAATAATGTTTCAGGTCTAAGAACAGGTGATAGCACCTTTGCACTACATTATTATTATTATTAGTTAAAATAAATGTTTTATTCTTTTTAGTTCAAAGAAGTGCTAGATCAACAGAGAGAGGCTACAAGAAGTGCTGAAAAGATGCAAGATCTCATGCAAAGGCAATTTTTTAAATCACAGAAATAGCTTGGGAATTTATAATAGAAGATAGCACTGTATTATGATGATTATATCAGCTGTTAACATTTAACATATCTTAAGTTGAGTAAATATTTCAACTTTGACCTCTTTTCAAGTACATCATCTTGGCACATTATTTCTAAAATTTGCACAACTTCACAAAACACAACTTAAAACACAGCACAATGCCAAATCATCTACTTTCAAACATTTAAGAATGTGTTTAATTATATATTCAGATTTTTTAAAATAATAAGATATTTACCCATCAATGTAAAGAATAATTATTTTATAATTTTAGGCTTGAAGTTGAAAAGCCAAGTTAAATGATACAATCAAAAGTCAAAGTGGCAAAATTAAACAGCAGGAAAGTCTGTTCAGCACAAGTTCAGCAAGTCAATTTCTTGGTTTCTGTTATGCTGTTATGTGTCAGTTATTTCTGAAGTTTATTTCCTCACGGTACTGCGTTTCAGACAATATGGAAAGTTTCCTTGATAAAAATACTGTATTCTAGTTGATATCATTTACTTACATTAGTGTAATTCCTATTTATACTGGAAGGTAATTGAGTTCTTAACATGTATTTTTACAGTAAGATTATAATAAAGATTTTGGTAGTCAAAAAGAAGTATTTTGTGTATATCACCTTTTGTTTATCTAATTCTATGTCAATACATATTTGGATTCTTCTATTGAAACGTTATTGTCAGTAATGCTGATAATAATATTTTTATACAAATAGCTGTCTGAGTTCCTACTAAAACATTTAATGACTAAATAATCCCAATTTTCTTATAATAATTTGGTAAAATTCTGAATTTCTCCTGTAATTTAGACCTTTCAGTGATATTTTGAAAATGAATTCCTTTTTATGGAATATTTTTCTCTATAGCAAGAATGAACCCTTGGTCATCATGTAAGAATTTTTTGAGGCATATGTTTTTCCTTTAAAAACTTTTAATAATGTAAAGAGATATCAGCAAAAAGAATAGAAATGGGTGCACCATCAGAGCCTTACATAGTAACATATATTGCTCCAAGCATTGCAAGTAACTGATATCTTCATTCAGGGGAGTTATTCAACCTTTCACACATTTAATAATCCATCACAGAGAAGATTAAAGTTTAATTCAATCAGAACTATGTATCTCCTTACCAGGCAGAACAGGAGTTTCCTGTCATTCAGGATCTTTTTATTAGGAGATACTACATATTGCAAGAGCAGCAGATAGCAATATGAACCATAAGTTGGAGAACGAGGTAGAGACTCCTAATAACTAGCCTCTTTCAGTCACAATTATATCTGTTAGGAAAACTAGAACATTGCTGTTGATTGCTTTTTCCATGGCTGGAGAAATATTTATAACTTTTCTGTATTTTTGTAAAAATTAATCACATTGTGTTATTATACTTTTTATACAAGTGGCATGGCAATACTTTCATAAGAAGTCTTCTCTGAATGAAAGTAACAGGAGAAGTCTCCTTTAGTGTCATACAGAAATCTATTAAGTTATCAAAAATGGAAATTGTTGTAAGAATACTCCAAGCAGATTGAGCTCGGGTGTTGAGGAATTTTCTATATACAAACCAATCTAGATACGAATTTAAGACTATGATGTCAAATGTTTTGTAGCAAATATGATAGTAAAGCATATATTTTTATGACTCTTGGTGATTGTAACTATCTTTCTTATTATCTGAATCACTCAAATTTCCATATTTTATGACTCTTCAGTATAGATAATCTTTTATTACAACTCAATTTACTTTACATTTTATACTGGTTTTGAGTCAAGACTCCGTTTTTTCCATCATTAGCAACATACTATTTTATTCATGCAGATTGATGATATGACAGCAAAACTGGAAACTGTCTTCAAAATGCTCAAAATCATGTTCTTCAACAGTTTTCTTCTCTGAAAGTAGTGCAGAAGAAATGTGAAAGCCTAGAGAATAATGAAAAGAAGTTGGAACAAGATGTTGTAAACATCAAAAGCCTTGTCAAAATAAATATGGTTGGGCAAAGTCAAGTAGAACAACATAAGTGAGAAATTGAAGAAAGAGCAAGACAGAATGTCATAGAAAAGTTAACAGAAGTCAGTCTATTATTATAGGTAAATTGATCTGTAATGTACATTAATTCATTTAATTGCTAAATGTATACAGTGTGTCTCCTCTAATACCCTTAAAATACTTTGTTTTGTAGATTTTTGAACAGATGGGGGCATTTGTGCCTCCCTTTAAATATTTCAGTTTCTGTTATCACCAAATTGACTTTTAATCTAATGCTCTCTAGAGAATAATATTTTTAAGATAACTTTTTATAACACTTATTAGGAATGAAGAAATGTATGAACTATGACTTCATTATGATACCATACTGATTCTTAAATTATATTGTTCAATGTAAGAAAACTTCAGTTGAGTCTACTATTTGCATTGTTGATCATATGAGGACTAACATAAGAGTGAGTCAACTTTTTTCTTCCTTTTGCTAGATTTATATTTTGAAGGAAAGGTACATGCAAGAAAGAAGGTCAGCAGGCAGGCAGGTAGAAAGAGACAGGAGGAAAAAGAGTTTTTTTCTTTCTTTTATTTACTTGTTCATCTTGGTCATTCTCCTTGGCACCAGTACATGAACCCAGGATGGGATATATGTGAATGGTGTAAACCACTAATTTTGCAGGGCATAGGTCAACTTTACTTTTATAATTCATATTTAACTCAATTGGCATTAGTGATAAATATTTTAAACATGCGATTTTGTCTCACAATTGGAATGGTTTTCTGAATCATTGAAACATAAGGGAAATGAATACCCTGTAAATTACTTAGTTAGAATTATCTTAAAGTTTTTTCGTTTACTTTGCTTTAAGGACAAGCAGAATTTCGGGGTTATATAGACCAGATAACAGAAAAGAATAATGCTTCAGTAAGAAATCAAATGGAACTCAGAATTAACAATTTGTAATATCAACTCTCCAAACTGAAAATTTCTCAGAATATTACTAATAAAACTGAAATCAAAAGATATAAGGAACTCTACCAAGAGAATTCTACTTAGGAGAATTGAAATGTAGAGAATCATTGGCAAATAACCAAGTAAATCAAAACAGAATCATTGAAAATAATGTTGGTGTATTCATTTTTTCTAAAGCAGAATATTTATAGGTCTGGGTTGATGCAATAAGCAGAAAGCACAAGTAATTGTGTAATATAACTTTGGAAAACTGTGGTAGTAAATAAATTTGCCTTGATGTTAGTCCAGATCAGTTTGCATCTCTCTCCCTTTAGATTTAAAATGACTTAATTTTTCTCCCCCAAATGTTTTCTATTATTAAAATAAACTGATTAGACTTTAAGCTAGGCACTTTCGAAGGTTTTTAGACAGTGATAATAAGAAGATCACTGATCAAAGGCCCCCTAGTACAAAATATTAATGAGTTTGGGGGGCAGATTATAACTTAATTCCAAAGGGTCAAGTACTAGTACTCAGGTCATTTGGCACTTGGTTGCTTCTTTCTTGGTGGTGATCTTTGGTATTATCTCTAGAGGGTGGCTTGACAAACTATCCTTTATACTTCGCCTGCTCCATATAAAGTTACTCCTATGAAATAGAGAAAGATTTTCTTAGGTGCAAAAAGAAGTATAAGTTATAAAGTGACTAAAAAATAACGCTGTGGTCTACCTGAGGATGTGAGTGAAAGACAGAAAGGGCACTTCCCACCTTCTGTGCCTTGGGATTAATATTATCATCTGATGGCCTCTGGACCCATTTAGATTTTCTTGATAACCAACTCAGTTATTTTATTCTCCTGAAGGTCCTTGCAGGAAATTATTCCTCACTTCCAAATGATTCGCTTCTCCTGGGCGATGAGTGAGCCATATAAGGATCAAAGCAAATATTTGAAAATCTTGAGGACTTGTTTCTTTCATTTAATTTTTATCTCTGAATATGTCTAATGGCATCCTCAAGGATCCTGGCAGTAGAACCATTCCAGAAAACAAAACAAAGCAGTTGTTACCTGTTAAAACACCTATATCACTGGTAACTATCCCTACTTTGAGTAGCTCTCCCTAATTCTGGAATCCTTCTGGGAAGATATGTAATTCTTTAGAAGAGATTCAAACCTATAATTGTAAGCAGTAAGCATTCTCTGACACATTTTCAGACATAAAATGGTGTTTAATGGGAAATTCAGTTGACTGTTACATGATATTTTTTAGCACAAGTCATGTAGAAAAGATTTAGGGGGAAAAGAAATGTTAAGTATTATTCTTTTGCAATCTCCGCAGAACTAATAAAAGGCTATCAGGCCTATACAAAACTTCTCATGGAGAAATAGCAAAAACTCAGCACTGTTGCTACAAGGCCAGTCTGGGCATTACCTTGTGTAATAAATCTTAGTAATAGTTCAGTGCTCAACAGCAATTTTTCTTCAAGAGAATATTTTGTGATTTCTAAGACAAGCCTAAGGCCTTCCAATAATAGCATGGAGACTTTCTTAACACAGGTTAGTTTTATTAACTTTTATTCTTGTGTCTCCCATTTCTGACATATTTCTCATTTTTTCACTTGGTGAAATTTTGAGTTGTTGGACATCTAGTTTTATTGTGTATCACTATTGTTAAAATATCTACTCAATCAGTGAACATTGACCTATTGTGTTGTTGATGGTTTATGATCTTAATGCAGATGAATGTTAGGTCTGTTAAATGAGGACTCATCCTTATTTTTCATTTGGTTACATGTCATAATCACAGAAGAGCAAAATGAATGTTTTTAGACTGGATTGTGGCCACACAGGGCCTACGTATTTCCAAGTGCTGAAGTTGGACTGCTAGATATGGAAAGAAAATGTCAAATACTTCTATAAATAATCAAACATAACACAAACTTAAAGCAAACTATTCTCACAAAAATCAGATAATGTATAATTGTATAAGACAGCATATATAAATGTAGAAATAATGTAAAAGAAGATTTGGAGGAAAAACTTCCTTTACATTTTTTTGGGGAGAAGAGTTTTAATTTTAGATATTTTAAGTTGAAAATAGTTTTCCTAATTTAAAATTTTAGTGTATACATAACCCTCTTGTAGGATTTGCCATCATATATGATATTTAATAAAAGAGATTAACAAATATAAGATCAAGATACTAAAGTATATCTTCATGACTAAAGAATGTGCATCTTAAGCGTTCCCATTAGTGTTGCTACTTATAGAATTCTTAGACAAGAAAAAGATTTTTACTTCTAGAAGTTTCTCAATATTTAATTATTTTTACTCCAGGTATACATAACATCACACTATGAGAGCTGGTAACACACTGTCTAAATGATATAAAGGAGCAGGGTTTTAGAAGGACTATAATAAAGGAAAAGTTTTAAAGATTTTTAATGAAAGTGCAGGTAGGAATGAAGGTGAACAGGTAGCCAGGAAGAGAAAAAGACAAAAAAATTATTTTTATTTATTTGTTCAGTCCTGTTGTTACTCTTGACCCCAGATTTCAAACCGGATCTTTTGTTTGTATGTAGACTTATCCTGAAAGCAACCAGGACAATTCTTAAGGAATTTTATCTATGATTCTAGAAAGTAAATTGTTAAAATTGCATTACTATTGTTCAATATTTTATTTGCAAGGTTTTAAGATTTTTGACTTTTTCTAAAGTGAAATTTCATGTTACTCAACTTTTTTATCCTTATTTGAATGAAAATGATTTTAATAACATAATGCTGTAGTCTGTAACTTTGTTTATATTTGTTATTGAAGCAAGTATATTCCATATTGATAACATTTAGCATTAATTGTCTCCACCATTGAATGAAGTGTAGACTTGCACCTTGACATCATTTAGCAGAAGTAGATTATTTGCATATATATTAGACCAATTTATATTTCGGTTATCTCTTTTTAGTTTAGTTATCAGGTGTTTTGTCCTATATATGAAATATCATTACAGTTTTATTTGGAAAGTATTATTCACTTATGTTATAAAATACAAAGTTGAAATTAGCCTTGTCAATATTGTTGCACATAAAGACTTTCTAATTACTCAAATATTTACTCCAGATGATTTTATGAAGTTAAAATTTGTTTTAATTGTGTTCATTCGTTTTTGTTCTTATTTGCTTAACATGATTCATGACCACAATTACTCAGTAATTGTTCTTAAAATCTGCTTTAAATAGTAAGCCTAAATTTTACCTTGACTTCTTAGGATATTTAGTGTATTGTTACATTTTTAAAATTTCTAACGAATTATTTAAATAGTTTTTTATTTCTTTCATTAGCGAATCTTTTCTAAATGTGGTTATAAAATTTGAAATACTAACATTCAAAGACTTTAGCTAATTTAACTGATGACAGAGCATCACATCTCAACAGAATATTGTGTTAGATTTCTTCCCCACCAAAAATAGCTCTCCTGTTAACATTACCAAGGCAGTTCCTGTGGACTATGAATTAAAATTCTAATCCAATTAGTGCAATAGTGATGTTAATTTCTCATTAATCAAAGATGGATATTATAGCAGTTATATACTCAATAAGATACCTCCTGTCTGTGCTTAATTTGGCCATTTACACAAAGACTAGTAGACATTTTATCCCTTTAAAATATCTCAGTTTATTCCAAATTTTCCACTTGTTCATTGGTTTTCTCTGTAACTTATTCTCTTTCTTTACTATAATAATTTTATTTTCATACCATTTTAAGATACTGAACTTGCTCTTATTCAAAGATATACACTACACTGTCCATCAGGGTTCTAGTGTCCTTTTACACCACCTTGTATAAGTAATTCTTTATCCCTTTGATAAAAATTCTTTCTCACTTCTTTTCTCTGTACCAAGGCATGTACTAATACAAACTTAAAAAAGTAATTTCCTTCTTAAAGCAACCTATTTAGAATTAGGTTATGAATTCCAGTGATTTAATGGGCAAATGTACTTGATTTTATTACCTTTAATTTTGTCATTTTAATTTACATAGCATCTGAATATTCCTTAAAATAAGGAATGATACTATTTTTTAAAACTATCACTAGTTACTTAAAATATGTTAACTTTATTGGTGTGTGTTTGCTGTGTGTGTGTTTCTATGTGTTTATCAACAGTCTAAACTAGAAATCAACATTTTTAACCTGTAATCTCAAACATACTTTTATTAGTATTTTATTAATAAAATATTATTGAATGAATGAACCTATATTTTCTGTATCTTGACATTTTATTAGCTTCACAATATTTATCCTTCTAAAATATGTCTTTAGACATTTCCCCTTTGAAAGTAGGTGTTGATTTTTTTTTAATTTATCTTTATTGTAGTAATTATTCTACACATTAAAATAATTCCTGTGTATAGGTTCCCTAGTTCTTAGAAATATTTCAACATACCATGCCCTCTACCAAATCAACAAGTGTTCTTCCCCATTGTCCATTGGGCTCTGCCATAATTTGCCCCACCCACCCCATTCCCTGATGGTAACATCAGTTCTGTTGCTAATGTTTCAGGATTGGTTATGTTTTGTCTGTTTCTTTGTTTTGTCTATTCATATTCCATGTGTGAGTGAGGTCACCTGGTATCTTTCTTCTTTTGACTTGCTTCACTTAGCATCATGCCCTCCAGTTCCATCCATGTTGATTCAAATGACAGGGTTTCATCTCTTCTAGGACTGTGTAGTATTCCATTGTATATATGCACCAAATCTTTATCCATTCATCTAATGTTGGGTACTTAGATAATTTCCAGTTCTTAGCTATTGTGAACAGGACTCCAATAAACAAGGGGATGCATACAACTCTGTGGATGGGTGCTCTTGTCTCTTTTGGGTAGATGCCCAGAAGTGGAATGATGGGATCATTAGGGATTTCCAGCTTCAGTTTTTTTAGGAAGCTCCAAATGGTTTTACATAGGGATTGCACCAATTTGCACTCCCACCAACAGTGTAAAAATGTTCCTTTTTCTCCACATCCTCACCAGCATTTGTTGTTTCCAGAGTTTTGGATAATAGCCAGTCTTTCAAGTGTAAGGTGGTATCTCATTGATGTTTTAATTTGCTTTTCCATGATAGCCAGCAAGTAGGAACATAATGTCACCTGCCTGTTGACCACCTGCATATACTCTTCAGAGAAGTGTCTAATTCCTCCTCCCATTTTTTGTTGGATTTCCTGTTCTGTTGTTGAGTTTTATGAGTTCTTTGTATACTTTAGCTATTAAGCCATTGCTGGAAATACTGAATGCAAATATCTTCTCTCAGTTAGTAGGTTTAACTTTTATTTGGTGATGTTTTATTTTGTTGTGAAGAAGCTCCTTAGTTTGATACAGCCCCAGTTGTTTATTTTTCTTTTTGTTTCCCTTGATGGTGGAGTTGAGTCCCTAAAGGCTTCTCTACAACTGATGCCATGGAAAGTATTTACTATGCTGTCTTCAAAGAACTTTATGGTTTCTGGTCTTATGTCCAAGTCTCTAATCCATTTTGAGTTAATATTTTTAAATAGTATTAGCAGTCTAGCTTCATTTTTTTTGCATGTGTCTGTCCAGTTTTCCCAAAATCATTTATGGAAGAGACTTGCCTATTTCTATCGTATGCTTTTTGTTCCTTTGTTGTAGATTTTAACTGACTATATTTGAGTGGGTCAGTTTCTGGTGATTCGGTTTTATTCCGTTGATCTGTGCCTCTGTTATTATCCTAGGACCATACTGTTTTGATAACCATTGCTGCATTCTATAGTTCAAAGTCTGGAAGTGCAGTCCTTCCAGACTCATTCTTTTTTCTAATGATTGCTTTGGGTGTTTGAAGTCTTCTGTTGTTCCATACAAATTTTAAGATTTTTTTGGTCTATTTCCTGGAAATAAGCCCATGGGATTTTAATGGGGATTGCATTAAAACTATGTATTGCTTTGGGTAAGATGGCCATTGCCTGACATGAGCAGGGAATGTCTTTCCATTTCTCTGTGTCCTCCTCTATTTCTTATAAGAAGGACTTGTAGTTTCTGCTGTATAGATATTTTACTTCCTTTGTTAGGTATATACCCAGGTATTTCATTCATTTAACTTCTATTTTAGATGGTGTGATTTTCATGATTTTGTTTTCTTCTAGCATTTTATTTGCATGTAAAATATTTAACAGATTTTTATGCATTGATTTTGTAGCCTGTCACTTTATTATATTCATTGATGAGTTCTAGAAGTTATTTGTTAGAGTTTTGGAATTTTGAATATATATAACCATGCCATCTGCAAGTAATGAGAGTTTTACTTCCTCCTTTCCAATTTGGATTCATTTTATTTTCTTTTCTTGCCTAATTGCTCTGGCTAAGGCCTCCAGTACAATGTTAAATAGCAGTGGTGAGAGTGAACAACCTTGACTTCTTCCTGATGGAAGAGGAAATGTTTTCAGCTTTTCACCATTTACTATGATGTTGACTGTGGGTTTTTTATATATGGTTTTTATTATGTTGAGATATGAAGCTTCTATTCCTATTTTATGGAGGGTTTTTAATCATAAATGGTTGTTGGATCTTGTCAAAAGCTTTCTCTATATCTACTGATATGATCATATGGCTTCTCTTTTTGCTCTTTTTGATAAGGTGTATGACATTAATAGATTTATGTATGTTGAACCATCCTTGTGTCCCTGGGATAAATACCACATGGTCATGATGGATGATCTTTATGATGCATTGTTGAATTTGGTTGACTAATAGTTAGTTGAGAATTTTTGCATCTATGTTAGAATTAGAGATATTGGTCTGTAATTTTCTTTCTTGGTGACTTCTCTGTCAGCTTTTGATATCAGTGTAATGTTAGTCTCATGAAAAGTATTTGGGAGAGTTCCCTGTTCTTCAATATTTTAGAAGAACTTGAGAAGAATAGGTGTTCACCTTCTCTGAAGTTTTGGTAGAACTCATTGGAGAAGCCATCTGCTCCTAGGCTTTTATTTTGGGGGGATCCTTGATTGCTTCTTCAATTTCTTTGCTTGTGATTGTTCTGTATAGGGATTCCAATTCTTCCTGGTTTAGTCTTGGTAGACTGTACTTTTCTAGAAATCTGTCCATCTCCTCAAAGTTGTCCATTTTGTTGGCATTAAGCTGTTCAGAGTAGTCCCACACGATGTTTTGAATTTCTGTGGTATCTGTTGTGACTTCTCCCCTTTCACTTATGATTCTAGTTATGAGAGTTGTCTCCCTTTTTACTTTGTGAGTCTAGCCAGTGGGTTGTCAATTTTGTCTACCTTTTCAAAGAGCAAATTTTTCATTTCATTAATCTTCATTGTCTTTTTGTTTTCTATTTCATTTATTTCTGCTTGAATTTTTATTATTTCCTTTCTTCTGCTGAGTTTTAGCTTTCATTGTTCTTTCTATAAGGATTAGTCTCTAAAAGTAGTATTTAAATGCCTCATTTTACAAGCTATGTGTTATTTCTATCTTAATGTCTCTCATTTAACTTAAACAGTAGTAAACATATTTGACTTCTTTCAGGTGCAGCAGGAGTTGCATGAAAACATAACCAGAGGGCTGAAAGAAGGTATGTTACCAAAATGTGTCAGTTAAATTTAGATAGCATTGATTTCTGAAATAAATTGTAAATGGTAAATTGCATCACTTTTCACTAAGAGATTAAAATAAGTATTTTTTCTTATCCATAGCTAATAAAAATTGTGAAAGTATAAACATTTATAATGTAGATTATACTTATTCTAAACTCGTCATGCTCTATACCTTAAAATCTAAAAAGTCTGTGTGACTTATTTCCGATTTCAACATTCTTTTGCTTCTGCCTTCCCTCTGCAGCTATCAGCCTGCACATGGAATCCATTCTCAGAAAACATGTGCTTCATAAAATTCTTAGGTTTATGGTAGCAAGGTATAACCAGAAACATTGAGGTCTTCTAATAATACTTACTTAAGCAAGTCTAGTTCATACAGTTGTCACTTAAGAAGTGACTTTCAAATCTCCATGAATTTTCTTTCTCACTGGGTAATCTTTTACCTTCAGAAAAATTTCAAAATTCTTAGCATGGAATAAAACACTCAAATCGGAGTGATTATTGGCAAATTTTTCAGTTTCATATCTTAAACTTCTCCTAACCTTTTTCCAACCCTTCGCTTTAGCATCTACCAAAGTTGATTAATTCTATTGCACAAGTGTTCTCTGATTCTAGTTCTTTGCATATATTTCTTCCCTCTATGTGGTGAACTGTTGTTCTTCAGTTATCACCTTACACGTCACTTCTGCCAAAAACACCATGTTGACATAAAGCCTTCTATGTGTGCATTTTGCCTTGTCTTATACCTTTTGAGTTTATATATATATGACACTTTGTATTTATGCATATGCGTATATATATATTACTCTGAAGAAATTGCCTGTATGTCTATTTTTATTTATATTATGTTTGTGGAGAAGTGGACTGTGTCATCTTCATCTTGTAATTCCAGTACTTGTCATAGTACCTTAGCTATATGGTTGTTGAATCATTGAATGAACAATGAGAAAGCCAGAATATCTGAGACAGGAAAAACATCAATTAATTCAATAGGAACTGTGTATCATTATTTTTCTTTTTAGATGATTCTGAATCTGTATTGGGGTCTTCAATTTCGCCACAACTATGTACTGATGAGTCAACTGTGACTGAATCTTGTTTTGTAAATATAATAAGAATATGTACGTATTTTGAAGAAAAGTGTATGATCTGAAAGATAAATAGTAAAATGTATATACTGGGCTATGTATGTAACATTTTCATGGTTTTCCATTTAACATTTGACATGTGAAAAATACTTTTGTGTCATATGTGTATGATGAAAGTAAATGTAATATTTTAAGCTATGTTTCTTGGTCTCTAATTTACCTTTAAACAGATTTAGTGAATGAAAATCCGCACTAAGGAACTTTATATACTCTCATTGTCCAAATACCAGCTGTTTAAACAATACCCAAATTATCAAGTTGTCATTACTACTTTGGTAGTGTAAATTAATAGATTTCTTGTACCGGTAATTTAAGTTTTATCACTATATGTAGACTGATGTATTTGGACAGCTATCACATTGATATATTGCTGCTAAGGGAACTGTCAGATACATTGTTTCTAGTATGTGCTGTTTTTGTTAACAGCTTCTCTAACAGTAATCTGGCTCTTATCATCAGTAACATTATTCAGATACCCCAAATGTAGTCATTCTCTCATCCTTATCCCTGCACTCTTCTCCTCATTCTGTGTGAACTCCCACGTCGGGTTATTTCCACTGCTGCCCCTCCCAAGTGTGTGCCTTCTTCACCTCATCTTTTCTCAAACACCCTATGCCAGGCTGCATTTTTGCAAATGATTTATTCCTCCAGGTTCTGAAACCCATGCCCAGCGGGCTGCCTGCCTGTTTGACGTCTTGTTTTAATTCTCCTTTTTTCCTGACATTCTCGTTTACTGCTGCTACTGATTTCTGGATTTCCATGAGTATGTTAATCACTGTTACCCTAAATTCCTCTTCAGGCAATTTGCGTGTCTGTTGTATTTAGATTTTCCCCTGGGCTTTTGATTGGATTCATCATTTTACATATATTTTTCTGTCACTTTGCTCTAATCGGCATTCTGTGCACATTTCTGAGGGTTTGTCTTCTCTGGCATTGCATAAGTTTGACTTGTCCAGGACTGGCAATCAGGCTGAAGGTGGCACTAGTGGGTAGCATTGAGGTTTACTGCCCTATGGGACTGCTATCTCACTGTAATCCTGGGGCGGTGTAGCCCTTGGGTGGGATATCTGAAGTGTCAGGATATCTGTTAGGCAGAATATGCAGTAGGTGAAATAGCCACTCAGTAAATCCCAGGTTCTGGCATGAAATGGTTGTGGGACGGGTTTGTTTGGAATTTCTTTGGCTGATTTCTGGTTGTGGCGTAACCCAGTGAAATTTCACCACGCAGGCTCCAACTCAGTCCCCGATGTGCTGACTCTCCTTTCACCCCTTCCCAAGTCAGCTCTCTGTGGCTCCACATCTCAGCCCCACTGCGCCCGCCTCTCACTGCTTCCACAGCAGGTCCTGAAATTCCTAGTCTCCAACCCACCGCACACCCAGAGACTCCTGAGATACATCCCAAATCTAAATCAGTGGTTTAGCTGAGAAACCTGCTGGGTGCTCTCACCCACCATTAGTTGTCAACCTTTCCATCTTCAGATGGATTGTCAGTTGTTTTTTTTGTCTCAGGAGAATAGTTTGGTTTTTTGTTCTCCTCCCCCCGCCACCCCAGGTGTCTTTGGGGAGAATCCCCAAAGTGCTTCCTATGGAGTTGCCATCAGGAAGTTGATATCCTGACTTTTAAAAATTGTTTTCTTCCTGACTCTCAGGAGGCTTGTGAATGATTCCCTTTGTTTACCTATGACCTGGTCGAACATTCTCTTTTGCAGTATTTGCTTTATCCTGTCACTAGGTTTAAACTTCTCAACAGACCCACATAAGGCTGAGCTACAGGACCAGGCCAAGTTCAGTGCCTGGTCTCCTGGCCTCTCTGTTGTAGGACATGTGCTTTTGTGAGCCTCAAAGGTACAAAGAATAGGTGAGAAACAACCACCATTCACTGAACACTTGGGAGCTCTGAAATTTCCTCTCCAGGGCTCTAAAGTCCCCATGGCACACTCTAAATTCTGTGGCAACCAGCTCATCATTCACCTTTCAATACTCCCTCGAGAAGCAGAGCCCATCATGTCCAGAGTCCATATTAAATATATGGGACATCTCTGGCTGGAATTTTTTGTCTGGTCTGCTGTATGCCATCAGTTTAATCAGATAATGCTTAGAGTGGGGACATGCAGTCAGTGTCCCTGTGTCTCTAGTCTGCAGTGGAACAAATCCAGAATGGAGTGGAGCAGCACTGAGAGCCAGGTGTCTGCCCCCCTCTTGCCTCCCAGCTTCATCTCTCTGAACAAATGCAGGAGCGAAAGTAGAGGTGGTGAAATCTCAGTTGAGTGTGAGTTATCTACACCAGCGCTGCCCCAGGTGGTTTGATAGGTGTGATTTCCATGTGGGCTCACCTTGCTCTGTTCCTACATTCCTCAGCCCTTGAGCAATTACATTCTATTGTGAGCACATGTGAGGGGTGACAGCATGTGGTAAGCTCATCTTGACTCAGACAGTGGCCTGGAAAGTCTCAGTAGAAGCTGCACCCCCGGCCCCATCTTGCGGGACAAGAGAAAAGACGAACCAAGATAAGCTTGCAGTCAGCTTATCCAGCATAATGGGATGCAGCTATACCCCAAGGCACATACAGAAACTAAGAACAGCCACAGGTGGATCCCAGCAACAGCCTATACCAATCAGCTTAAAGGTCAACGTGACTCATCCAATCAGAGACTGACACCCCCATCCAGTACTCCTCCTTTCTTCCTTGTGGTTTTCAAGCCTAAAAACCCTACCTCTAAAACAATCGAGTCCAGTCCTAACCTCCCTTGGTTAGCTCCTTCTCGACCTCCCATAATAAATCCCCAGCTTGCACACTCGCTGTGTCTGTGTGGTTTCTTGAATGATTCTGATCTTACATTGAGCACGTGAGTTCAACACGGTGTGCCCATACACACGTGCTTAAATAAGCGTATGAGTTACCTTGCACATGTATATGTATGATCATATGTGTTAGTTCACATTTACACTTGTAGCTGCATATATAGACAGGTGTGCACACATGTGAATGTGTATGTACACATGTGTTTATACTTCTGTGTCAGCACAATTGTGTGCATAGACTCTCCAGAGATTCCAGGCTCTTTCACTACTGTCAGATGGACAGATCCTGAATAATCACTACATTGTAAGGGACACGCCAAGGAGTATTTGCCCACCCCCAGGAAGCCTCTGACTCTAGCCTGGACAACCACTGGGTGCTTTCCAGTATTTCATGCTCTTTGAGGAAACTGGTATATGACATATCTGTTCTCATCCTTGACAAACTTCAAAATACATTTTTGCAGACAAGTTAACTTCCTAGTTGCATCACTGATTTCCTTCTAGACCACTGTCTCCGCCCATTGACCGCCTGGCCCCTAAGCTGAACTTTTGTTTCTTCCTCATACAGGAAAATGTTCAACTTCTCTTCTAGCACCTTCTTCATCTAAGATTTATTTATATTTGGTGTTAGATAATTTCGAAAGAAAAAGACAAGATGATTTTAAATATGTACAAAATATTTGTTGAATCTTCTTCATGCTCCTTTTTACTAATGTGTATTAGCATCTCTAACCCCTGGCCTCATATGGCATTATATTTCCCACTATCAAAATCTAAGGAAAGAATTTCTGGGTAGAAAACACTGGAGTTTGGGGTTAAAGAGAAATTATCCATAATGACCTTTTTTTCATTCACTCACAATTGTTCAAAAAGTTTCCTTTTTCTCCAGATCATTCCATACTCCTTTTCTGCCCTATGGATGAAATTGTTTGGAAAGTGTGGAAAAAAAGTGGCTTTGCCAGTTTGGAATCAGGCAGCTTGGTAGAGACTATCCATCTTCAACTGAAAGACAAGTAAAGTGTGTCTGGCTCTGGATACCACAGAGAACCATGCCTTGAACATAAGCTCTTTCAAGTGTGTGGCCAGCTGTTCCCCAAGGGAGGAACTGTCTTTGAATGGCATGAATTCCACAATTTTCAGAAAGAAATCATAGGTGATGGGAGTATGAGTTTGTGTTCTCTGTAACAGTATCATGGAGGTCAGTGTGGGTCAGGGTGGTCCTCCAGTGGGCAGGCAGTGCTCTTTCCCTGGCTCATTTTTGCAATGGAGGGTGACTGAGAGAGGCAGGTGATATGAGTTGGGTGGTGCTGCACGTGAACGTGGCTTCCCCACTCAGGAGTTATGTGTTCTCAGATTGATTCTTTAAGTAACACTCCCTCCTTCCAAGGGGGCAGTTGGTGGTGGTGAGAACCTCACGGAAGTGGGCTGCCTCAGCGGGCATGCTGGCTGTCATAGGGAACATGATGTGATTGTGTATTGAGTTTGCCACATCTGTTGATATGCTTCCTTGTCTTCAGCATCCATCATCACCGCTTCTGGTGACCACCCTTCAGTGCTCATCTTAGGAGCACACCCTTTCCATTCTCACCCCTGGGATATAGGCTGCTGCTCCACATCCCCAGGGTACCTGAGACAGGATTCCAACCATTGAGAGATGATGGACCCCTGGTCCTGAATCTCTGCGGGAACTTCTGCAGAGAGATACTCCTACCCTTTGACCTGGGTTATTGGCCTACATGGATGCCAACCTGAGGCTCCTTGCTGTCACCTCTGGACAGCTTTCCAATAATGTTCCTTCAGAGACAAACAGACCAGAGGAGGCAAACGGAGTCTTAAAGACACCATCGTGGTGCCTGGGGTTGGCCCTGGTGTTAGATTTCTCCACTGAATGAGATGGTATCTGCCTTTGTTGCTTGAACCAAGTTGGGTGGGTTTCCCCTGTTTATCCTGGTTGTTGTGGGGCATGAGCCAAGGCTAAAGATACCCAGTAATGTGGCCCACCGTCCAGGACACATTGGGCTTACACACTGTCTCTGCTCTAACTTGCTCACAGCTTCAGATACATTCCTCTGCTATCTGGGTCCCTAGGTTCTAAGAGTGATATCTGGTCACTCTGAGAAGTGGTCACCAACTGGGAGGCCACGGTGTGCAGGAGCTGGAGCATGGGAGGTGGGGGGAGTCCGTGTTTCAGCCCGGGATAATGGAGGAGAAATTAAGAGCTTGTCTTCAGATTCAGATTGCTTTTGCCTCCAGGATGTAACTCTGAGCCAGTGCTTCAACCTCTCTGAACATCAGGGTCTTCAATTTAATATGAAAGTCTTCATACTATACAATGAAAAGCTTTTGAAATGCTTTCCTTTTCTTCCGGAGCTCAGATTTCCATTCGGAATAGTCCCCAGGAGGCGCCTTCCAGACTCATGCTCCACGACTGGGCAGGAAGTCAGGTGGGACTTGGCATCTTTAATAGAGTGAGAAGGAGGAGAGTGTGGCTGTCAGGGTCTCCTTTCCAGAGCAGACTCCTTGGTACTCGGCAGGCACCAATCTGTGGTTGAGTTCATTCCTGATGTTCTTGAGAAAATGTCTCTGAGGTCTGGGTCCAAAGGTGATTTCCCAAAGACACAATGGTAACCATCAAGTGAGAAATTCATGGATTTGACCACATCCGAAAGGAAGTTCAAAGGAGCAAATGGTAATTGATAGAAGCATTTGACATCTGTATTCCTCAGAGCTGCAATATATAAAATATTTCATGAGCTACTGTTGATCAGAAAGAAAAAGGCTTTCCCAGTTGAAACCAACCTCTGATTTTAGTCTGTCTCCTGGAGGAACCCATGTGGAGCATAGATCCTTAGAAGCTAAAACTCCATTAAGTGCCTGGAAAGTTGTCTAGTTGACCGTTTAAACCTATTGGTGCTACATTTGCACAAATACCTTTTATTTTCCTTTCCCTCAGGCATTCTTTCCTGAAGCCACATTCCTGAAAAGGTGCATGTAATGCCCTCAGTTAGCAGCAGAGGGCGCATGCGCGCCATGGTCTTGGATGCTGCTTCTCTCAGGTGTGGCAAGTTACCAGCACCCAGCACCTTCAGAACTCTGGAGGCTTCCTGGGGATGAGTCTTTGACAGTGAAGTATGTGGGGAGGTGGCTGTGTGCTCCAGTGCCATCACAGGACACTTTTCCATAACTGCTGGTTGACGCTCCATGCTCAGATGCCCTCACTTATCTGTCTTTGTGAACTGTGGTGGGGCCCACATCTCCCTTCCCTTCGGCCCCTCCCAGCTATGCCCTAAATCAAACCCAAAGCAAGGTCCCCAGTCATTCTCTTAAAGGAAGGCAGACTTGGTTGTGACCCATAAGTCGAGATCTCTTGGGGAAAAGCGATTCGCATTTATTGGAATTATATCAGCGAGACAAATTGACATGCACACAGAGTTGATGTTTGCATACAAAGCAGCCTTATTACTGCAGATGCAGGGAAGGTGACTTGAACAAGATGGGCAGCATGGCTGGCACAGCAGGTAGGCAACGGGCCCACATTACAGTTACTCACTGTCCAACAAACATTAGGTGACCCTCAACTCAAAGCCAGGGGATCTTTTCTTTCTTCCCTGTTCAGAGCAGTCTGCAGCCTTACCACCTGAGATGTGGGAGGAAAATATGCCAGCTCCTGTCTCTCTCCTGGTGACAGAGAATCCATTCCTTCAAGATTAACTCTCACCACCTCCAGGACCCAGGATCTGTCTCCCCAAAGAGAACATGTCCTTGACCTTACAGGAACAGCCACAAACAGGATCAAGGTTGATGCTCATTATTCTAAGGAGAAAAAAAAAATTAAACAAAAAAAAACAAGTTGTCTCTGAAAGACATACGCTGGGACAAAGTTGAATGTGGCTAGATCATATTTGGGGCATAAGGCTGTGGGATTTATTGTCAGATGCTGGTCGGCTTTCCCAGTCTGACCCAAATACCTTGCCTCCTGCCCTGAGATAGCCTCCCCGCAGCACGATAACACAGCCAGTTCCCAGCAGTGCAGAGAGCATATATATTATTTTCTCATTGCAAGTAACCAAATAATTCAAACACAATCTATGTACCGAGGTTGATTAGGTTTCCCAAGAACTTCCAGAAAGATACGGAAGCCTCTTTCCTAGAAAAGATGTGCATCCTTTATTCAAATCTCCACTTTAACAGTCTCATGAGTAGAAAGGTTTAATTACACACATCACTTTTCAGAAACAGCATGATGGTCAGGGTGGGACCTGGAGTCCTGCTAGCAGGATGGGGATAGTCCCCACAGGGCAGAGTGGCTGGTGGTGCTCAGGTGATCTGCAGGGGGGTCTCCAGCCTCTCCAGGAGGTAGGTTTAAATGCATGTGTCCCTGATAAATGTGAAGAAGTAGAGAGGCTCCAGACACTTGCTGTCCATGGAGGCCAAGCAGGCACAGCAGCAGCTCTATTAACTTGCCATGATAGGTGGATATTCAGGACCTGGAAGGGCATGTCAGGAAACTCCTGAAGCACACATGGCATAACAAACATGTACCTGTCATTCACAGTCACGGATCCTCCTACACACTCTCATTTCCTCACACAAACACACTCATACGAGAGCTCACGCCCATACTCTGCTGTGAGGTAGTGAGGGGTGTAAGGACACCTCTCACACTGCACCTTCTCCAGGCCCTGACTCTGAGACATTTCTAACCTGATTGTGATCCTTCTCCATCCCTCTTGCTCTTCCTAGCAAGCTTGTGTTGAATGTTACTAGTGGTGATTCTCCCCAGAGTATTCACTAAGATAAATGAAGTTGGATTGACCATTAGATCCATCAGTCCCACTCTTGTGCACACACCCTGAGGACACAAAATCTCTAAGAAAAAAAGGCTGCACTTCTATGTTCACAGAAGCACAGTTCACAATAGCCGTGACAGAAACAACCTATAATCCCCTCAACAGATGCCTGGATAAAGAAGCTACAGTATATAGAGTTAGTGGAATTCTACACAGCTATTAAGAAAGATGACATTATACCCGATTTCATAATCTAGATGGAACGGGAAGGGGTCATGTTACATGAAGTCAGAAAGAAAAAATACAGGATGGTTTCAATCATGCATGGAATATAATTAAATGAAGCAAATGAACACACCAATCCTAAGGGAGGGAACAGGACAGAGGACTATGTTTCGGGGTGGGGGTGGCTCAGAGGAGAGAAAGGAAGGAAAGAGGGGGAGGTGGTGGTGAAGACATTAGAACTCTGGTGGTGGGGTATGAACTATAGACTCAGGTGCAATTTCACTTCCCAAAAATGAATACAGCATTGTGAACAAAGGAAATGATAAATATTACTACTCAAAAATATAATTTCCTTATAAAATTCCTCTAACTCAGCTGATGATCTGAGGGTTTTGTTGAGAAAAGTAGAGCAATCTGGCAAAAACTACTGTTTCTCTACTAACCAACTTACCAGCCTGCCTGCGTATGTCCTTATGCTCTGCCTTCACCCCTGTTACAGTGGATGAACTGTCCTTGTTGCTTCTAACTTACCTCTGTTCCAAATTCCTGGAATCCCACCCTTTTTCATTCACTGAAGGATATGTCCTCTCTATTATATATTAATTTTGGTATAAAATTCTGCCAAAAGTATTTTCCATCTGATTAATTAAACAACCAACTACCCACATTATGTCTTCCACCCACATTATTCTTCCCGTAGTCACCCAGTGTCCTGGCTCTTTTTCAAGTGTTACCTATGGAGGCTCTTCTACCTTCTATAAAGATTTTGTTTGCTTGACTTCCCAAACAGCGGGCACTCTTGCATCCTTCTTCTCACTGGCATGTCATTCACAGTTTTGTTTGCTGCTATCTTCTGTTCCTGGTGACTTAACTGTTGGAGTGCCCCTGGGTTCAATCTCTAGTTCCTTTCTATTCATTTTTTCCCACAGTGATCACTCCAATCCATTACCTTAAATCCCACCTAAAAAAATGACTGGCACATCCACTGGTGACATGAGAGTCAGCGTGTTCTAGTGTCAAGGCAACATTGTTGATACCTACTCCTCTACCAACCTGCTCTTATCTCAGTCTTCCACCATCCATTTAATGGCACAATCTGCCTAGCTACTCATATCCAAAACCCAGAGTTTTCCTTGATTGCTCTTTCCTTGTCATCACACCCAATCTGTCAGTGTAGCCTGTCAGTTTTACAGCTAAAATATCTCCTGAATCTGCCAACTTTTGCCACACATTACTGCCATTAGAGTCAAAGGCATTAGCATCACTCATCTGAGACACTGGATGAGAATAACTAGCTCTTGCTTCTGCTTCTCATGGCCCATTTTCTACACGAATGCAACCTATAAAAAGAATATCAGAGCACCTCACTACTCCCTTACTTTCCATCACACTTAAAATAAAATCTCTTTGCCACATCAGTAAGTTCCAACGTGACGATCATCTCCCATCACTGCCCCCTCTTCTCCCAAGATGCTATGTTCCTATTTCTTCCTACTTCTTGAACATAACTCCTGGCTCTATAACTCCTGGTTCATAACTCAGGGTATATTTGCTATTCTCTCATTTCTCTAGATATTCACATGATGGAATATTACTTAAACAACAAATTCAAAAGAACTTTCCCTAATCAGCTCCTAATCATTTCTCCCCTTAGAATATGCTTTATTTCCTTTACAGAACCACTTACTTCTACTTATTTGTGTTTCCCACAGCAGGGAGTCTGTACCTATTCTTCAATGTTTATGTCCTCAGCCTTCAATAAATGCTTACAGACTAGACTAATATATAGACATGAGGAACACGCTGAATGTAAGCAGTAGAAATAGCATTCAATTCCTTTCTGAATTTTCCTGTACCTTCCACTTACACAACCATGCTTCTATCTATAAATGATGTTCTCCCATTTCCTTGACTATGTTCCAATACACAAGGAGGTGGGCTCAAATTTAGCCCATACTGTGGTTTATCAACCCCGCTCTACCATGACTTTTCAATATTAATGCACACAAATCACATGAAGATCTTGTGAAAGTGCATTCTATTCAGAAAATCTGGACTAGGGCCTGAGGTAAGGCATTTATTTCTAAAACGTTACCAGGTGATAACATGCTGCCAGCAGATGGACCAACAAGGTTCAACATTACCACAGGGTGGTGCCCAGCTTTCCTGCACGCCAGCATGTCCTAAGAGGAATGATCTGACTGCACTCTACATGACTTCTTAAAACATCAGCCTATTATTCTTACCAAAGGAAAAATAATGAATCTGGTTCTGTAGTTAGATTTTATAACACAAGATAGCTATGTTCATAGATTATATGCATATATAGTCTATAATTCATAAAGAGAAACCTTTAGCAGACATTACATTTTTATGTTCCTTATTAATAATGAAAGCATAAATATTCACCTACCTACCTATAAATAACATGGAATGCTTTCATGCAAATTTCAGGCCTTCATTTCTATCAACTTCACGATTTTCCTAAAAGATAAATGCAAGGACTAAAAACAGCTACCAAAATATAGAGCCAAAATGCCAGGGGACTGACTTCTTTCCTTATCAATTTTATTTCCAACTAGCATGTTTACTATGTCATTTCTTGTGCAGTATGTTTCCAATTCATTTAAGCAATTATCCAGTTTAACAAAGATATCTCTTTTTGTGATATCATAAACTGTAACAAAGAGTCATTTATCAACTATTAAAAGAAAAAGCAATGACATTATATTTCCGACACGTAACTGGGAGTTAATATTACTATGCAAACTGTTTGTTAAGTCTTCAGTGCTTATCAGTAAAGGTCTACTGATTCAGATGGGAAAAAAACAAGTACATTAAAACACAGACAGACACACAGTTTTACCTGAATTTACACATCTATGAGCCGGATACTATGTTTCATAGAAAGACTAAAATTTGCAACATTAAATGCATTATATCATAGGTGAGGTTAGATCCTGATTGTCTTTCTCTGCTGTCACTTTTATCTTATAACATTCTGCATTATAACGAAGAACTTACTCATGTAACGTGTTTTCTAAACTTAGGAAATGCTGAACCAAAATGAAGAATCATTGTCGAATTTATAGAAATGAAACCAAAGTCTCATAAATCATATTAAAAATGAATTCTTCCTATAATGGATCAATTCATTTAAAAAAATTTTCCATGAATTTGAAGAACAAGAACTTTTCAAAAAAATTGAGAATCACTATTTGGTCTTTAAATTTTGCATGATTATGAATCAATAGTATTAAGGACTATTTTTCAGGAACTATGAAGCACAATCTACTAAGCAACAAATACTCTTTTTTTCTTTGTACATACGGATGTCTATATACACATACATACACATACGCCAAATATTAATATTCTGCTGACTAAAGATTAGTTTCTGGTAATCATCTAAGGACAAATGGATGTAAATAATACTTAATTATGTCCTCATTAACATGGGCTTTTAAGTAAACAAATTATCCTGATCTTAAATAAAATTAGGCTTAATTTAATTGTAGAAATTTCAGGAGACAGTGAGGACAGGGCTATATTTGATTACTCTACTTGGCTGTTCCTAAAAAGAGCAGCCAACTGGGAGAGAAATTGATTTTATTTGCATAAATAAAATCATAAAAGAATAAGAAGAAACTGTGGATACATGTTTCTAATACTGAAGACTTCCTATGAAGAAAATATCTGATGTGATCATGTTGATACTAAAACCTTGATATGGGGCAAAACATCTCCCCTGACCTTCACACCCCACTCATCCTAAATAAGATTTGAAACTGACAAACTAGAAAATAAATCTTAAAATAAATTATAGTAATATTAAAACATACATAAGAAAATTAGCATGTATTTATCTTAAAATTTTAGAGACTAATGAAAAAAAAATGTGGCCTATTACAAAAAGCTAATGCTTTTACGATATAAGAAATTAATCTGAAAAAGACAAATTTTAATATAAAATGGGTAACATATATACAAAAATTCATTGAAAATATAATCAGGTGCTCTGGTGGAATAGCAGTTGGGTGTGCCCCTCTGGCCAGGCATAGTCCACAGTTATCCAAAGACTCAGGTTTATGTCCTGGACTGAGGGGTAACAATATGAACAACTAAATAAAAATAATAAAAATGCTTCTTCCCCTCTCTCTTCCAGTCTGTCTACTTGGTCTACTTGCCTTCATTGCTGCCTGCACATTTCCTTCAAAAAAGTGCATGTATATATATATATATATATATATATATATAATCAATACATGAAATAAAAACCTCCCTAATAAAAAGAATTGCAAATATAAGTGAACCAAATATCAGAGTGGCAAAAATGGTAAAGAATGACAATATTCTACTACTAGGTATACATCCTAAAGCAAAGCCGGACAAGCAAAGATGTATATACTAGGATGCTCATCACAGTGCACTGCTAATCCTTGTAAAATACTAAAAATGCAAACATCTTTCACTAATGGTTAATTAAATTAGTGTCTAGCTGCAAGTTGGAATGTAGGCAGCATATAAACTAAGTACCTCTATATTCAGACACAGAAAGGGCACAAAGTGTATGTGTGTGGGTTGACAAATAGGTGAACATAAATATAATCATTTCTTTTGTAAACTGCATATACATATATGTGTAACAGTATGCCTATGCCTAGATACATTAAAAGATGTTCACAAAAATGCAGACATTGTTTAAAGATAAACTTTGTTATCTACTAATTTCTTATTGTTTCAAACTTCCTTTTCAGAATTAGTCTATATTATCCTATATAGTCAGGGGGAAACCTTTTTTAAAAAAATATGTATAGGCCCATGATAAAGATAGCACTTCAAAATAACTGTCAGTCTTTTTATTAGGCAGGAATTACAAAGTAAATTTAAAATAAACAAAAAACCTCTTTTATGAAAGATCTCACAGCAACTATCATGTCAATTCCAAGTGTAAGGTGTAAATTTCAAAAGCAATCTCAGGGGCAGAAAGAGGCAATGCAATCATGAAAAGTATGTGGAAAATTAGGCCCCCTCTTCGGTGCTAAAAAGAATCCAGCATTCTTTAATGATTCAACATATTTTATCATAGCCACTCCAACAATTTGAAGTGTTTTCTGTTTGACTTTATTAGTGTTTTGATAGATATTAAATATGTTTTAGGGAGAGAAGCAAACAGACTACCTATCAATCATGTAGAGTACTCCATGTTAGAAAAATCTTTACAATAAACCTCAGATACACTTACATAGTTAATGGGATAATTTACTAGTTACTTGGGATAAAATATGTGTATGCCAGCACACCCTGGTGGAGTAGTGTTTTAGTCAGCTGCCTTCAGCCAGCAAGGTCCACATACATTGCAGAGGCCCAGGTCTGCATCTTGGGACTGAGGGGAACAACCAGGAAAACTAAATAAATAAAGTGCTTCTTCCTCCTCGCTCTTCCTGCCTGCCTCTGTGCAATGTCATCTTTGCCTGCACCTTTCTTAAGAAAAAAAAGAAGTGTGCCATTCAGAGAATGCTGGAAAATGAAAGAGATCACACAATGTATGAAAACTTGATGTTTCAATCTGTAGTTTATACCCAGTAGCTCTTATTATTTACCTAACATGTTGCAGTACTCCATTTAATGATTGGTGACCAGTTACATTATTTATCATGTTATAAAAAGGAACTTATACATTTAATATGGTACATGTGGAAATTGATATACAAAATAATGTATTTTTACATGCTCCATGTGAAATTTATTTAACGAATGAACTGTATTTAGATAGTAGGAAAAAGGAAGGAAAGGTGGGAGGGAAAGGAGGCTGCACTGGGGAGGTAGAGAGAGAGGGAGGGAGTGAAGGAGGGGGATGGGGGAGAGGGCAGAGAGCGAGAGAGAGACAAACACTGAGCATCTGGGGTGTTTTTGGTTAACACCACCTTACGCAGCACCACCAAGAAGAGGTCTGGTTAACAGAGCAATATGGATCAGCACGGTTGGACTCACAGCATATGAAGTGTAGACTGGGTATCAGTATTAAAAAATAACTTCAAAGTTACCAAATTTTATAAATAGTTATATTAACAGATGCAAGAAGAATTGCTTTTGAAGTATTACTTTGCCTTCTTCCCAACACTTGGCTTTAGTATTAGTTCAGTCTAGCTTGCATTTATTTTTATTTTTATTTTTAAAGGAAAAGTGCAGGCAGGAATTCAGGTGAATAAGCAAGGAGACAAGAAGAGAGGGAGAAACCTTTTTAACATATTTTCATTTAGTTTTTCATCTTGGTTGTTCCTCCCAGCCCTGAGATCCAAACCCAGGTGCTTGGGATGTAAGTGGACTATTCTTAGCTGGAGGTGCAGTACTTAAACACTGCTCTATCAGGGTGCAACCAGCTTGTCTCTTTAAAACTTGAAATGATACACATTCAATAACTATGATTCTGACAGGCAAGATGGTTTTTTATTTTTCACTTTATTCTATTTTTAAATATTCTAAAAGGATTATATATAAAAATTTTAAGTTAAACAATCTCTGACTCATTTCTCAATTAAAAGTTTTAACTATTAGTCTTTAAATCAAATCCCCACAAGTTATTTAATACAAATAGTTCATTCACTTCTGATTCTTTGAAAAGTATGACTTGGGCAAACCCTTGTGGCTCAGGCAGCTAAGATAACTTAGGTACACACCATGGAAGACCCAAGGACCCAGGTTTGAGACCACGATCCAGAGGTAAAACAATAATTATTTTAAATCAGTTATTTAATAATAAATTATTTTAAAATGAAAAGTATGAGTTTAATACATACTAAATACATTTGAAAAATTCTTACCCATATTGCAAGTTTAGCCTTATTTCTGTCCACAGAAATTGTTTTCACCTTAAAGTCAACCTTGAAGAAATGAAAATTTTGACAAGAAGCACAGTAAAGATATATTTTAAAATCTGTTACAAAAAGAAAAAAAAAATGACCCAAGCTTACATTGAAAATTCTTGTAGTTATAGATACCAATACAAAAAAAGTTTCAATAAAGTTCAATACCTTAGAATTTAATCATAATAAGTGAAAATCAAGTAGTTGTAGAATTCACTTGCCGACTTTAATTTGTTGAAAAAATTAAAATTGTATTAAAAATTTCAATGTAAGGTGATACTGACAGTGCACATCAAAAGCCTAAGAAAGAGAAGACTATTGACGAAAACTGATGATGGGCCAAGGGGCTCCCTAAGCATCTACATGTTGGCATTAAGAGTGTCGTCCCCTAACATGGGTCCTGATTAAACAGCTTGGAGGACTGGTGAATACATATAAAGGCCACTTTTAAGAATTGTTTTGTTTTTAATTCCAAAAACAGTTTTAAGGTTATGCAACTGTATCAATGATTAGTTGCTACTACACAATCTCAGAATGATTTTACACACAAAAACATTTGTGTTCAACCCTCAAAGAATCTAAGGGGGGGTCAAAGTTCTGTGAAAACCTTCTTTGTAAGTATGCATTTACATATAGAGAAGAGCTTCTTCATAAGAAGTCACATAAGGTTCTACTATAGCTCCCAAAAAGGAAAAGGAAGTTCCAGGAAAGTTCCGGGAAAAGGAGTTGACAAATGCCACCTGGCTTAAATGAACAGCAACTGCTTACATGTCTTTAAAAGAGTATCAAAAATAATGTGCTGTCTTACTCCACTGGCCAGAGGGAAAACATTACCTCAAGAAGCTTGGAAAGAAACTTTCAAAAGATCTTAGTGTGTCATACCTATTTCAGAACAGCTCTGATTAAGATGAACAGCACTGTCACATACTAAATGTTTCATAGAACACCTACCAGCAATATGGATGCATATGAGTAATTTTGGGATGATTTCTGGTGATCCATTACACATAAAATTAGGTAATAAAAATCACTTCAAAATGTGCATTATACAGGTCTTTCTGTAAGCAAGAGATTTAAAAAAAAATTTTAAAAAGATAAATAAGAAGCTATTTACATTTTATTCATATAGCTTTTAAGAAAACAAAACCTGAGACTTTTCTGATGAGGGAAAAGAAATAGTGTAGGTACTAAGAGAAGACAACTTGTAGACATTACACAGCCTTCCAAACATACTCTGTAATTCATTTCTCAAGGTTTTTCAGAGAGGATATAAGAACTATTTTTTTCGTAGGAACCCATATAGCATGGCCAAAAGACAGATGAGCCTTTCTGCTAACTAACATCTAATTTAGCTCCCCAAGAAAATAGTTGCTATTCTCAAAATTCTTGTTTTCGTCCCCTCCCCAAACCTCCTCTTTCTCTTTTAAAACCTTTCTGATTTTGCATGTTTACTGGTAGTCTATACACTGTCCCTGTTGTATGTCGATTTGCATGTCAGTGTTTCCAAAAGTTATTATTTTGATCTATTGCTCTGAAATTTACAGATAAAACCCTCAGGAAACACTGAAGAAAAAGTGATGTACATGTACAATGGAACATTATTCAGCAACAAAAAAGGGAATACTGCCATTTGTGACAGTATGGATACACCTTCAGAGAATTACACTAAGTGAAATACATCACAGACAAATTACCATATGATCTTTTTAAAATGTGAATGTTAAAAAAATGAAACCAAGCTCATAGATACAGAGAACAGACTGGTGGTTGTCAGAATTATGGGGTGGGTGGTGAGAGAAATGGGTGAAAGATTTCAAAAGTACAAACTTCTAATTATATAAATCACAGAGATTTAATGTACAGAATAGAGACTATAGTTGATAATGCTCTATTGTATACTGAAAGTTGCAAAAAAGATGCTAACTGGACTTGTGATTACTTCACAATGATCTAGTGGTCTAAAGTAAAATACAGAATGTTTATCATATGATTAATTTGGGGACACCTTAATTCTAGACTATTGTCCTGAGAACACTTAAAATCAAAGTATCAAGGAAGGATAGTCAGAGAGATTAAAAAAACGAATGCATTCCTAGGGAAATACCTCATATTTCTAATAAACATGATAAAGTAAGTCTATGAAAAATATACAGCTAACATCATACTTAATGGTAAAAGACTGAATATTTTCCCTCTAATATCAGGTACAATAGAAGCATTTCCATTCTTATTACTTTCTGGCCAACATTCTAATGGAGATTTTTAGACAAGACAATTAGCCAGGACATAAAAGGTATCCAGACTAGAAAACAAAAATGTGGAAATTCAATGGAATCTATAGGAGTAGGGGAGAATCTTTTAGAATTAACATGTTTAGCAAGGTTAGGATTACTCTATTTTCTCCAGAGAAGTAAAAATTAAGTTTCGTATGAAATCCTGTACGTAAATATAGTTATAGGTCTATCTATAATCACCAAAAAATAGAAACAACCCAAATGTCCTACAACGATTTGTTCATTAATGAGGTCTTTCTTCATTATATAATACCCAATTTTATTCTGACCAGTGCATAAATCTTAAATTCTACACCAACATAATGTACCACTACTGCTTTTGTATTGTTTGCATTTGTATGCCCTGAACCTTTACTTCTAGACTTTTGTATCTATTTTAAGTACCTTTCAAATTACATCAGAATAAAATTAGATCCAGGCACATTTGACTGGTATATTTGATTTTGCTACTTCCTTCTTAAGTTCATCACTATTGACATTCTATTCAAATTTGTGTTTGATCTTTCTCTTTGCCAAGTTGTATAACTCTGATGTGATTAAAAAATGCTAAGTTAGAAGTTGAGAGGCTGGATTTTACTAAGCTCTCTTAATAAAGGACTAAATAAGTAAGAGACATAGCATTTTAAATAAAATTTCCCCTATTGTCAAAGATACTTGCTTTATCTGATTTTTAGGTTTCTTTTTTCTTTTTGAGCAGAGGAAAGGATGTTGGGGAAGGGGAGCAACAAGGATACCAAAATGCTTTAAGGATTCAGTGGAAACAAGATCGAGATCCCCAAATCTGAGTTTTAAAAAGATGTTTAAGGCTCTGCTAACCCCAGGGGACAGAGTTAATATGGTTCAAGTGTTGAACAGAAATGAGAGCTGCAGTGAGAAAAGATAATGTACGAAACCTTATGAAGATTAGCCTGGTGGGTGAAGAAAAATGTGGAGGACCAGAGTTTTCATGTGACCACTTAAAGAGTCTTGATGGTC
This sequence comes from Solenodon paradoxus, assembly GCA_004363575.1. Classification (NCBI taxonomy): domain Eukaryota; kingdom Metazoa; phylum Chordata; class Mammalia; order Eulipotyphla; family Solenodontidae; genus Solenodon; species Solenodon paradoxus. Next base: position 124,291 of record RJWH01003322.1, on the reverse strand, counting down.
ACATGGCAGACAGAAATAACACAATAAAAATATCTGGAGAGGTACTAAGGTGGTGGAGGAAGGTCTTGCCAAAGAAGCAGGCTGCATTCTGAGGTCCCAAAGGAGTCCTGCTGATGACTATGAAGCTGGCAGAAGGTAGTTTTACTGCATATGGAACTCATTGCACAAGTAAGAGACAAAAGAAACCTCTCCCCCTAAATACCGGGGACTAGAAATTATGAAACATATCCCTAAATCAAAGATTTCAAATCTTCAAAATGAAAGGCAAAACTGTTTAAAATGTAAACTACCCAAGGAGCAATGAAAAGAAACACCACACCAAAACCTGTCAGACACATAAACCTTGTTCTTAGAGGACAGTTTTATTAAAGAATTTAGACTAAAAATAAGAGAAGTTAATGTTCATTTTAAGAAACTAATAAAAGTAAGGAGAGGAACGCTTGGGGGAAAAAAACAATTCCCCAAACAATAAAATAGATACATTCCTTAAGAAAAGAAGAGATAATAGTGATATACAAAGACATGCATGTTTAGAAATGAGAGAAAAGTATAAGCACAGATAACGAGTTTAAAAGAATGCTATGCACTGGAGTGCCTCATGGAGTAGCAGTTAGGTCAGTCATGTCCAAAGAAGAGCAGTCCAAGGAGACCTTTAGGACCTGGTTTCTTTCTAGGGTCCCAGAGGAATAAGCCATGGAACAACTACATATAAAAAGTAAAAATCCTTTGTCCTCTTCTCTTCCTGCTTTCCTGCCTACTAACCTTCATTCCTGTCCGCACTTAAAAAAAAACAAGAAGAAAAACTAAGTTAGGATGCTTTCCAGTTATACTCCCAAGACGATCCTATGAAATAGAAAATGTGAAGACTGGAATGGTAAGGAGTGGAGCAGGGTTGGATTGACTTATGGGTGAAAAGATAGGAAGCTCCTTCATTTGATAAATCAGTAAGATCAAATCACGATAAAAGAAGATCAGCTTTTATATAAAATGATATATCATACATTACATCAGTCAAGAGAATCCAGAATATGTCAAATAATAAAAGTAAAGACTTATTTAGGAAAGCCAGGACGTTTCAGTATCAAAAAGTGCATCAACCATTAGTCAACTATGAAAAGGCATATTAAAAAGTCACACCCTTTCCTAATCTCAAGTAAAACACAAACAAGAAACAATTTAAATAGAATAAAGGTTATTTGCCTTTTATTGCTTTACTTCAATGAAAATAATAAATTGGGATGAAATTATCTGAAAGAGAACAGTTATATTTTTTAAATTAACTCATATTTCCAAGATTTCAACGTTTTATACTATGGTATGAAGTAGTACAAACTCACTACTTTCCATTGTTAATTACGTTATCCTTATATTAAAAAAATGCAAACTCTAAGGTCACTTGTGCAGGGAGAAGATTTGATGTCTGCTCTTAGAACCTAACACACGTAATGCAAGTGGCTATGATGAGGACACAGTCAAGGGTAATTCTTAAAAGCTTACTAAGGGAGTGATAAAAATTGTAGATCTAAGTCAAGCAATAACAACCAAAATTTGTCTAACTTCAGTTGAAAAATATCAACACTCAAAAAACATGTTAACACTTGACGTTAACACTTGAAAATTTTAACCAAAGCTCAGAAAATAGGTTGTGAGTCTGTCTTCTTAAGAAGTGGCTTTAAATTTTCTAAGTTATTATTTGAAAAAAAGTTTTATTTAAAGCACTCTTTGTATCATAAGGTTATTTAAAACAGGGTAAATTTTAAAAAGCCTTTAGCATGAATCAAATTTTGTCTCCTTAAACAGATTAAAGTTAGTAAATTCCTACAAAAACATCATCTCCATGCTTAAATTTCAACCAACTCTATCCACTAAGTACCTCAAGCTAAATAAGTATAGCAGGGCTTTTTAAAAATGTCAGTTTTGTTAAAATATTGATGAGAAAAAATGCTGCATATTCTTTCACTTAAAGGTACAGTTTCCCAGAATTGTACTGTCAACATGAAGTGAGGACTCACAGTACCCGATTATACATCATATGGTTGTGCCATAGCAGAAAAAACACAAAGCACCTAATACCCCCTAACCCCCAACATTCCCATGTAACAAACAAAAACCTGGTCAAAATGTCATACAGTTTTGTGTGGATGTATTTGTTGTTGTTTTTTTAATACATCAGAAATTTATCTGAATTATGTATTTAAATATTACTGAGTTTATTATCTTTTCTTGTGAGATTTAAACATGCACGTAGTGTATATCTGTTTCTGATTTCTGTACCCATCATTTCTGGTTTGTTTCATATTTTTATTCACTTTAGTAAATTCTGTCCACTTTTTCCACCTCTAGACTCTATGTCCTTTCACTGTGTCATCTAGTGTCCACTGTCCCTTGTGATCTTTCAATTTCACCTTCATTTCTGTGGTCTTACTTTTCCTATTTTTCTTTCCCTCAATCAGCTTATACTGCACTTTCTCCTGCAGTCACACCGTTTGCTTCCCTGACCTCATGTCACTGCTCTGCTCTAGCAGAGGTAAGCACTTTCATTAAACTTAAAATTCATGGTAAAATACTTGGTCTTCTTTACAACAGTATTTTTTTTCTGGTGTGTATTCTTCATCTGTCCTTTGTTTTTCTGTTTCTCTCCTTTTTGATTCCTGAATGGTGGCAGTTAGTGCCAGTGAGCTGGATTCCTTTTAGTTATTCACATCTTTGAAGGAAAGATTTTCCTGGACATTCTATTTATAGGAGATTCATGCAGAACATCAAGTTGCTCCAGTTCTGGATCAGCACAAGTTTTTTTCTGGATTCTGAGTCTTACATAAGAATCATTTAGCTTTTCTCCTTTGCCCTAGTGGTTCAAGCATTAAGTCTGTGGCTGCAGTGGCCAAGTCCACGGAAAAGACCAAGTACTGAGTTCACAACTCAGGCAGGGGGAGGCTGCACGCAACCAAAATGAACACTAAATAAATTAAAAATGCTGCTTCTTCCTCCCTCTTCCTGCCTGCTTCCTTCCTCTTTAAAAAATCATTTGGGTTTTTGCCTCTCAATAGCCCATGAGCTAGGTAGTCTTGCAGGTTTTTGCAATGCAAAGGTGTCTCCTCCTCTACTGTACAGAGACAGACAAATGCAAAAATGGCTTGTTAACTCCTAACTTGGCTTCATCTCCCCAACTTCTTAGAATCAATCCAGGTGCAAGGAAAAACCTGCCATAAACCCAGGAAAACTCTCTTTTGCATTTAGGGAATTAAGTTTCCTACCTCAAGGCAGGCCTCTCAAATTCATGATGCAGCTCTTGCTTGCTGGCTCTGATCCCCGCAGCTGTGACATTCTCTTTCTCGTCTCCTTACATGCAGCCTGCTTAATCTCTACTGCGTTCCGCAGCCAGTCCATTTATTCTGCAGCTCAGGGTTTTAGCTGTCTTGAAATTACTGAAGAATGGTTTTGTGTTTTAGATTTTTCCCTCTCTGTTGTTCGCTAATTGCCAGAAGGCAAAAGAAGGAACTGCCAACTACAAAGTACCATCTTCAAACTAAAACTCCAACAATTCTCGAGAGAATATTTTAGACTAGACAGAATTTAAGTGTCTTATAACACTGAAATATAAGCATGCATTTCTTACTATTTTACTATGATGTAAAATCCTAATTCCCTACAAAACACTAATTTTCACAAGGCCATTAATAATTGAGCTAATTATTATTTTTTTTTAAAGAAAGGTACATGCAGGAATGAAGGTAAATAGGTAGGCATGCAGGGAGAAAAGGAAGGTTTCATTTTATGTAGTTGCTCATCTTGGGAGTTTCCCCTAGCCTTGGGACTGGAACCTGTGTCCTCAGGATATATGCAGACTGCCTGGCCAGAGGCAATGGACCAAACTGCTACACCAAGAGGGCATACCCAAACTAATTATTTGTATCTTAAAACTAATGAGTACATTGTTTATAACCTAAAGCAAAATTAATCTGATGCCTAAATGTAAAATGACTTTTCAGACCCAGGCCACATTTAGGAATAATATATATATATATATATTCTCATCAGTATGCCTTAAAGCAAATAGTCTTTTTTAGTAAAAAGGACAACAAATGATCTTTCTCCAAGTCCCCAGATTGCATCTGGATTCAAAATGAAGATAGTTTTAAATTACACAGAACATATTCACTTGGTAAAATTTTAACTTTAGGCAAGTTAATTTTCTTACCAGTTACTAGTCTTCTCCTTATCACTATCTATAATCAGACATGTTCTGAGCAAAATGAAGTTTACTAATTGTTTTACTAAAAATACTTTTAACATGTCATTAAAAACTTAAATAGAGCCTAATTTAACTTAGTAAACATTTAGAGGCACTATAAGTTCATAGTAATATAAAGAAAAGCTTGTCCTTACAGAATTCTAAATAAGAAGTGCAGATGGAATGATGAAATCTGGAAAGATCACCATGTGACAACCACCATAGTTGGAGTGACAAAACGACACTTGAGAGTGGAGAAAACTGGTATAATCACCTTCAATAACCAAATTTTCATCACCAGTAATGGTACAAATAGCATGTGCTTCCTGACACAATGCTCTGAAAAACACATGAATTTCTGCCAAAAATGAATTACCTGAATCTAATCATGAAGACACAACAAACACAACTGAAAAACATATTCTGCAAAGGTAACTAATCTGTACTCTTCAAAAATGTCAAGACCATAAAAGACAGAGAAAAACTGAAGAAGTGTTTGAATTAAGAGACTAAAGAGAAATGACAATTTAGTATGTGATCCAGGACCAGAAACAATCCTTTTTCTTTTGCTATGTAAGACATTAGTGCAACAATTGATAAGATCTGTCTGTATATAGTAGGGCTGCATCCATTTTAATTTAGAAACGCACATTCATAATCTAGATGTCTGGGAAAAACCCACAAACAAACCCAAAAAACAAGATTACTCTTGTTTGTAGAAAGAGGATAAGCAAATGTGTCAGATATTAAAGATATCCAGGAATTCTACTATTTTTACAACTTTTCTCTAAGTATGAAATATTTGACAATAAAATGAAAAGGAAAAAAGACATTAAATAAAAATAAAGTCAGTTAAGACAAACTATTTTCTCTAACATGTTAGAATTATCTTTACTACATTCTACTCATCAGATCTTGAATTTTTAGACATGGATGAATAATGAACTATCTTCATCAAAACATCTCAATGTACAGAGATGAAGACTTGAATAAAGTAAAATGACTTACTCAACATCACAACTAGCTCAAAGTAGAGCCAACACCACAATGTTGCTCTGACTCAGTTCATTCAGCTGTAACAAGCCGTCTCTTCATACCTTTATATCTTCTACTCCCTAAACACATTATCCCCAAATACTAGCTCTGCCTTCTCATATATTCCAGTAAGCTAAAGTGGAAAGCCATTTTCAGGCAATCTGAATTTCATTCTATAAAGGAATTTAGGCAACGGTGTTCCTTACAATTTTTAATAAGTAATATCAACAAGTATGTTGAGTTTATAACACATGCCAGATAATGAGGGAAAGGCAAGCATAATTAACAGACTCAGCTGTTACATGATATTGTCAGGTCCATGATGACAGAAACCAAGACTGAATTATTCATCACTATAACGCCACCTTTAGGACAGTGTCCAGCATACAACAAATATTCAAATAATCACATTGCTAGATTAAAACAAATCCATTGTACAGAAAGGAAATGAGTATACAGATAATCACAATACCAGCAGTGTTTACAAAGTGCAATGACACAACAGAATAGGAGGTGTTTTGCTTGGTGAGATGTAGAAAGTCTTCAGAAACTTAATAACACCAAGTTAAGCCTTAAGAGACAAGACTTTAACAGATATGGAAGCTGTATGGTGGTCAAAGTGGGGGAAGTTAGAAAAGACAGCTTGAAGGCAAGAAAACATTTGACATTTCTATTCAGTTTTTAAAAATCAGCTTACCTATTGTTGCTATAAGTTCTCGATCAAAAGTATCATCTGGGAACCTCAAGAGCAGGCTAAAAGAGATAGCTGGAAAGAGAGATTAGGAATTTGATTTTTCTCCCTAGCCAAATGCGGTGCAGGTATATACAGAGGAATTAACTACTGAAAAGACAATCAAAGAATTCCAAGAGCAAAGTAGTTTACTAGAAAATAAATTCTCTATGTTCCCCTAAATGATTCCCCAATTGTGAAAAGGTTGTGGCATTTTTGGTTCATTTTTTAAAACATTATTGTTACGTCCTTCTGAGAAAATATTAGAAATATGACATGCATTACATTTGATATGGACAAAAGTGGTAAAAATAGGTCTATTGGAATATTAAAAAACTAATGAAAAAATCAGATGGGTAATCCACTCTGAATTCAAGTAAAAAATGAAAGGTGTAAAGGTCTACAATATTGGAACAACTAATAAGACTATTACTTCAGTGGGAGAAATTCAAGATGCAGTAAAAAAGTGAGGGTAGAGGTGTGCCATGGTGGCCTGATAATCTTCTATCTCTGGTTGGTATAGCCCACATACATCCCAAGGACTCAAGTTCCCAATCCAGGAAATGAAATAAATAAAATGTTTCTTCCTCCCTTCTTTACCTGTCTGCTTGCCTGGTCACCTTCATTTCTGTACCTTAAAAAAAAAGTGAAGGTAGGAAATTCATATAAGGGCTCAAGTGATATACTTTGATAACTACTAGGTAGGGTATATGAAAAAAACTAGGGCAACAGGGAGCTACTGATGGCTTTCAGGGAAAGGAATAGCAAGAATCACCCGATATCTTGAAAAGTTAATACCTACAATTAAAAAAAGGAAGAAAGTCAACAGAAGAACATCACCACAGTTATGGCAAAAGATTACAAAAGACTAACTTAGGAAATCGTAAAGAAATTAGAAAGGAAGAGATGAAATTGAAGCAAAAGAAACCAGGTTAGAAGAGCACTCTAAGATTTTGTCTCCCAAAATTATTTTATTTAATATGAAGCAGAAGTATCAGTTATGAGGAATTCTTCAAAAATAATATCTGTCTTTGTTAAAGCCCTACACTTACAAAGTCAAGTCATCTTTCCTAACAATCTCAATTAGGACAAGAATGTTCTGTTGACTTGTTTGCACAAATAAAATTGAGGCAACAGCTGATATATGAATTCCAGAAAAAAATAAATGAACATTTCTACAGGCTGTTACTAGTGCTGCTGGAGATTATCTTTCCCCACATAGCATAATGGAAAACATAATGGCCTCTTGTTATTGTTATTAATAACCCACTGTTATTTATTGCATTAGAATTCTCCCTTTCTTGATTTTGCTTTCTATGTTCACCATAAAACAAGTACCCAAAGCAAAGCGAAATAGAAAAATCAAATTGTAGATTTTTCTGCTTCGCATTGAATCATCTTAACTACAGGTATTTGTACTTTCTTCCAACAAGCTTCACGACGGACGAAGAATCCTAAAAAGCTATTTATAAAATTTTTTCTTCTCTCCCCAACAGTAAACTTCAAATTAATAAAAGAGAAGATTTCAGTAAAAATTTCAGTTACTCAAAGTTTAAGAATTGACGCGGTCTGTATCTAAAATTGGTCACCGTAGAAAATATTATTCACCAAAATATAGATTAATATAACCTTGTAGAATGGTAGTAATATTGAAAATGCCATAATAATAATATAAATACTAATGGTATTGACTTATTTATTGAGCATCCACAATGCAACAGACACTGAGCTAGGGGATTTTCTTACATAACTACTAATCCTTACAACAAACCTTGTGATTAATAGTACTTTGTCAGGAAAGGTACGGAATTGGTATAATGTAGAGCAATAATTTATTACAGGCTCTGAGTATAAGTCAGCAGATCATAGCTAGGAGGACATAAGCAAAGAATCTATTTCTTTTAGAATTTGAAAGGAATACACAACCACAAAAATGATTAAGAATCATTGTGCTAAAGGATATATTTTAAGCCTTGATATTTTCCAAGTTAAAGGAGCAAAATTACTCTCTGGGCAGAGCTACAGAAAGGAGTAACCACCACATCTCAAATTTATAAAGTGTACATCACAACAATATACGTCTCTTAATTTACAAGTGAAATTGGTCAAAAAGGATGGGTGTGGGAGGGGAATAGTAGGGACATCAACTTAGTTAAGAGAAGGTCTCTACAGTCCCTTCCAGTTTCTGAAACACTTTGTTATTTCTTTATTTCATCATGGGTAGCCACAGAACCAAATGATCTTATTTCTCTTTTTTAAGAAAAGGTACAGGCAGGTGTGAAGGTGAACAGGCAGGCAGGTAGGAAGAGAGAGGAGACATTTATTTTATTTAGTTGTTCATCCTGCTTGTTTCTCTTGGTCCCAGCTCATGAACCTCGGTGGACTATGAATGCGGACTATATCAGCTGGAGGCAGCAGACTGAATAGCTAAGTCACCAAGGAACGCCTAAATCTTATACACTTAATGTTATACAGGACTTGAGAGATTTCTATTCCAATATTAATCTTCAAATGAAGAAATTAAGGCCTGGAGTGTTCAAGTATCACACACAAGGTCACACAAGTGGCAGTACTAGTTACATAATCCTGATCTCTTGGCTGCTGTACCATGTACACTTTACTTTTCAACAGTCTGAAATAAGCTAGAAAAATAATCCACAAATTTGAGTTGGATATCCTTTCTTGTGTGGTGATTTCTCAACAACACAAGTAATTTTTCAGTTCAATTAACTCTGCATCTGTAAAGAAATATGAATAAACTACTGGTCAAAACAACCCTCAGATATATCCATGACAAATGTTTTTGTACTAACTCACCTTATGAGACATTTGTTCTCAACATACCCCAAAAGATAAATGTTCAAGGTTGTTTTCCAGAGCATATCACATACACTGATAATGTCTAGTAGCTAGAAAACTAAGCCAACTTTCTCCCTAAATGTGATCCTTTCTTCAAGGAGATAAAGGTATTAAAATTTTGTAGTGATCATTCACTAATTTACAGATAAGTATCAAGAAAAGATTTAAGAAACATTAGATCCAAGTAAGTTTTCTGAAGAAAGGAAACTAAGAAAATCAATGAATCTGCATAACAGATTTTACTCTAGACAAGAATCTCAACTGTGTCAACTGTACATCCAGTTAACCTTCCGGAAAATTCTAACACAGCTAGTCAGTTATCCACTTGATATATGAATTTTTTTCATTTCATTTTTTAGTTGTACATCTTGGTTGCCCCCCCCGCCCCCAACCCTTCCAGGACTCAAACCAGGGCCCTTGGAATGTATGTGGACTGCACTAGGCCAGAGGCAGTAAACCACTGCTCCACCAGGGAGCACCCCAATATATATTTTTAGGTGCCAATTTACTATATATTGGGCTGAACCACATGAAATAGTTTTCAATTATTCTTAACTTCAAAATTAGTAATTTCATAGGCCTTAAATGAGGGTCACAACACAAGAAAAAATGGCCACACCCATACAAAAAAGGTAAATCATCAGATTATGGAATTCCTGTTAAGATAATGTAAAAGACTGCATGAAATAATTTAAAAAGTGATTTGCAATTACGTGTATAAGGAAATACAGCTAAACTATGAAACTACGTGCAGCTTCTGGAATTCAAATACTGTTTACGGATTAAAGCTTCCTAGACCATAACCTACTCATAATCAGATACAAGAATAACTTCACCTGGAGAGCTTTGCTCTTAAGTTCTGGATGAAATCACAACCCTCTTGCATGAGCCACAAAGCTTCACATCTTACCTTTCACTCAACTCCAACTATTATTAATATTTTTCACCCCTCGCCAAGTAAGAGTCAAAAAAAGACGCAATACTAATTTATCTCTATGTGGCAAAATGACAATTTACTTTCACTTTTAATTTACATTTTTTCAAAGGTGACCCACTATATTTTTTACTACAGAGAATTATTCAAGTAGACAGAAGATCGTTGAGTTCTTTCACAGCTGCTTTATTAAAAAAAAAAAAAAAATTAAAAAACAAAACAAAAGCAGCTACAAGGGTGCACCAAAATAGGGCAGGGATGTGACCTAAGACATGAGAAAATTTCCAGTATAGAATATTATGCGTTTAATCAGAGTCCAGCAGGAATCTCAAAGTAATAAAGCTAAAACTCTGAACCCACCAGGTGACAAGCAACCTGAACTCCAGGCCCAGGCAGGGACTTGCCCTGGGACGCAGTCAGGCCTAAATCCGCCCACCACACCTCCCTCCTCTGCAGCCAACTAGCCGGCCCAGTCGAGGTTCTTGCAGCGTTTTCTTCATGGTGCTGCAGGAGCCAGTGCTAGGTGGAGAATTAGGGCCTGGCAGAGGCCGCGAACCAGGCAGATTGGGTGTGGGCAGGGGGTAAGGGCCTCAGGACCGCGACCGAGGGTTCGAGAGGGTGCAAGCTAGTCCCACCAGAGCCTGGCGTGCACACAACCACCGCCCTTTACCCTTCTGGTCCCAGGAATAACTACTCATCTTCCGGCATGCTCACTGCTGCCTCGCTCGCCCTGCTGCCTGCAGACACACACGGCGCCCCTGCACTGATGCACGCGCATGCACAGTTCCAGGCCCTGCCTTCCCCTGGCAAGCACCGTCACCCTTTGCCATGCCGCTGACGCCTGTGCAATGCCACGCTTTGCCTGGCGCTGGGCGGCTACTTTAAGCCTGGCCGCGCGATCAAGCCCAGCAGTGCGCACTGGCCTGCTCTATGGTCCCGCCATTTGCCGTGCCACCCGCCCCCACACGCCCTGCTGCTCGAGGGGCCAGAGAGCTCAGGGGAAGGTCTGCAGGCATCTCCCTATCCGGTCCCAGCACCCCATCACCAAAGGCCACCTGATGGCAGGCTTGCCTGGAGGAACAGCCAGGGAGAACCCAGAAAGGAAGCCTAGAGGATAGACGGACAGCACAACCAGAGTCCGACTCGTCCGCGACTTGGAACGTGGGTTGAGGGCCCCATGGGCCAGATAGACTCCTACTCACTGAAAGGGGTTCCAATCCTCATTATTTAACCTAATTTTCCCACCTTTAAAAAAAAAATAGGAAGAGTGCAGGCAGAAATGAAGGAGCTAGGTACCTAGGCAGGAGGAAAGAGTAGGAAGAAGATATTTTTTATTATGTTTTTATTTGTTCACATTGGGTGCTTTCCTTTTGGCCTGGATTTGAATCCTGAGGTATGTGATTTGCTATTTTGGAGGTGATTAGCCAACCACTACACCACCAGAGTACTCCTAAGTTTTAAGAGCATGAAGAAATAACACGAAGAGATCAAACTGAATTTAGTTGAAAATATACTGAATCTTTTGATCTACTTGACTTTTTGCAAATAAAGGCACAACAGTTTTCGTGGTGCAGGTGCATCTGGTTACCTGCTTAGTTAGCGTCTGTCTCCCAGGAGTGGTCCCCACACTGTTTGCCCTGGGTTTCCTTGCTCACTCTTGCTCTCAGTCTTACCTGGTTCTTAGAGCTCCTGTGGCTAATGTTAGTACTGGGTTTTCATAACTGGGTGTTCTGGGGCCACTTCCAGTCCTCCTGCTGCTGCTTGTGATGCCTGTTTCCCAAATGCCTAAGCATATCCTAGTGGAAACTTCCCTTCTCTGCTCCATCTTACTTGTTTTAAATTTTTTCTCAACTGATTTTTTGACTCTTTGAAGTTTAACTTCATGTAAGTGTGCCCATGGATTCCTTCTATTCAATACTAGTAGCTCACTTGTAAATGTATTAACCTTTCTAATAGATGCAATTACTTTTTTTAGGTTTAGTGAAACTTCAGAGTTGGCCTAGTTACTAAGTTTGTTCTCTTAGTTGAAATCATTACAATTCAATTAAATCAAGTAAAACAAAAATGCAATTATTTTTAATAGCACTTTTTAATTTCTAGTTCACTGTATTCATTTTAGGATAGCGAATTGAATCTCAGTCTATATGTCACACCACACTCAGCACCAGAGTTCTAGTGACCTTTACCACCACCTTTTCTGCTCTCACCCCATCCCCCAATCACAGTCCTGTGTCTTGCTATTTGGATTAATCCATGTTAGTAAACTTGTATTTTTGGGTGTGCGTGGACCAATCTATTTCTCAGAATGTAGAACCATGACTGCTTCAGAATGTTAGTAGTTTCATTTTGCCAAAAGAGGATCTAAAAAGGGAAAGTAATAACCCGAGGTTTAAGAAATTCTGCACATATACACAACTTAGTGTTTCCATGTCACTTTTAAATCATTTAGGTGATCTCTTTAAGAAAGACTGACAGATTGGCAGTAGGTTGGCTATTGTTGTCTTCAAATATGGAAACAATCAATATGGATTCTAAATATGCTTTGTTTGGAAGCAAAGTATAATTTTCCTGTTATTTGATGATCTCCGTCAAAGTTGGCATGACTTTAACTTCTACTTTCTGATAAGTTGTGTGTCTTGTGGGGCTTTCCATAGGTGTTGCTTTTGCTTTCCTTCCTTCTTGTGCGTGGTTGCTTTTATTATTATTTATTTTTGTCTTCTGAATGGCATCAGTGACAGAGTCAGAGAGGGGCAAATAAAGTAGATTTTCTGCTTGTTGCAAGTTTTGCAAATATTCCTGATTGAATTTGAATGTGTCACCATTCTGCTTTTTGATTCTTGGAATCAATTTTATTTATACTCTTTCCTTTCACTTGGGAGAGGCCTACAAAGTGCCTGTCTTACTTATAATCACCCAGTTTCCCAGATCTCAAATTAGTTTCACATCTATTTACTAAGTACAAGCTCTTATAAGGGACTTTGATAAACTGTGAGATTTGGATAATTTGTCCTGTTGTTCCTGAACTCTTTTTTTAAGAGCTCATTTGCTAACTCAAAGCTTACCAAAACTTTATGTATAGAAATGGACTTGAACTAATTCTGTCTAGGTTTCTCTTTGCAGGTTGGGTGTTGGCTTTTGTATGTCTTGTATGTTGCCTGTTTGTTGTATTTTACTTTTTAACACGTTTTGCAATAATCAAATGAGAGTCAAGAACCTGTGTTTACGTGGAATCTTATGTAAAATGTTTATATTTGTGTGAACAAGAAAGAGAACATGCACATATTTATGTGATTTTTGTGTTTCACTTTTCTTGTCAAATAGTGAAATCTCTATCCAGTTAGAGAAAAGAAAGGTATGTTATTTAAACCTGTGTATTTTCTTGCCCAAGAGCATGCTATGGATAATGTTGTTGCACACTTGTTAAAATTCTCATTTTTTATATTTAAAGAGAAATTTGAATGGTCTCTATGTAGTCATGTTTTAGTAAAATGTACTGTTTTTGAATAATCATGTCTTAAAATATCAAAAAAATTAATAAATCACTGGTGAATTTTATATATCATCTACATTGCATTAACAGTCACAGGAAAATTAAAAGATGCAATTGGATTTCTGGGTTACTGTATTTTCAACTTGGCAAGAAAGATTCCCTTTTGTTAATTATATCTTAAGGTCATATTTTTTTCAGTTGTATGATCATGATCAAGTTTTAGCTGAACTTTCTCATAGACATTGCTTAGGAGTTGATACACTTGTAAGGAATCAGTTGGTTGCTGCAAACCAGTTATTAGTGATGACTTGGCTTCTTTTATTTTTGTGGTGTCATCTCTTCTTTGTTTTTGTAACACTGTTGATGAATTTGAATGATAGAATTTAGAAGTCGTTTATGTATACTCAATTTAGATAATCAAAATTTTCTTTGATAAACATTTAAAGCTTTTCATATGTCCAGCTCATAAAATCATTTTTCTGGAAAAGGACCTATTTATTTCCTGTGGTTTATTTCCTGTGGTTCGAAAAGCAGTTGAAACTATTCCTTTGCAATAATTATTCAAGAACACTCATGTTGTGCCCAGGTGGGGTAAGCATCAGGTCTCAACAACTGTCAAACACAGTCCACGCATATTCCAAAAACCTTTGATTGTATCCTGGGTCTGGGAAAGAAATAAGATAAAAAAGCTACAATACAAATAAATAAAATGTTTCTAAAAAAAAAAAGGAATCAGCACACATTATTGCATTTTTACCATACAATAATATATATGCATTTGTTATTAAAGTTAGGCACCAAAAATATAATCCATGATCTCATTTGTCTATTTTTCTGTGGCTTTTCCAAAGTGCACATATGTTCTCAGAAGCAGATATTCTCAGGATAGGATTTCTCTCTCTATTTCTGTCTCTCTTTTTCTAAATATATCTAGAGAGAGAGGAGAGAGAGGATCTGACTGGTTAGATATAGGCATGTGTGTTTGCAGGAATATATGTATGTGTATACATATATACATATACACATACATATATTGTCATTACTAGCATAACCAATGTTTTTGAGTCACGTTTTTAGGGTCTGTGTAAATGCATTTTTCTTGATATTAATGCTAATTAATGCTCATGGTATTAATTTAATGTTTTTATTGCATTGTTTGATGATAAGGACCTAGAGCACAGGAGTCATAACTTTGAAAAATACCTGCTGGCTAGCACAAGGTGTCTTTCCCCACATGTGAGACTCATGTATGTGTATGTCTGGTAGTATCTTGTTCTCTCTGGTAACTGGTGTGACTAGTGATCATCTTTAGTGACTCCCTGTTCTCCTGCTGTTCTCTGGCACTGAAGAGGCAGGTGGGCACTCAGGACGTGGAAGGACATCTAGCAGAATTTCCAGAGCAAACGGGAAGCATTTGAGCCTGATGTGTGTTGTCAGAGCTGCCCAGCAAGATTGTTTCCCTCCGTAGCCCAGGACACACGTATACATTTCATCTCGCACCTTTCTCATTTTGGGGCTTTGTTGTCACTTGAAATGCGATGAGTGAAAAATAATCTCATTTTATTTTACTTGCTTTTTAACTGCTTAAAAGTTTACCTGTTATTTCATTGTTCATTTTTAAAAGTTTTGTAAGTTTATTTACCTTTTGTTCCTATGTCCCTTTTTGCTCTATTCTAATTTCTCTTCTAAAAGAAAATTATTACAAAACAGATATGTTTTCATGATTTGACTAAACTTTAATTCATTTTTTATATAGATACATTTACAATTGGATATTTATTTTGTGGTTTTACTGTTACTTGTATCTTAGTAAAGCTATTCAATTGCATTAAGTGCCTTTATTTCTTATGATATTCCAATGTTTTCATTTTTGTTGTTAATATTTTATTCCATTTACATAATTTTACATTTCAATAAATGATATATGTCTATTTTACCCAAGTGATCAGTCACATTAAAATCAGTTATTAAACTTATTAAGTTTCTTTGCTTGGAATTCTGAGATGTGTTAGATTTGTTGATCCCACGACTCTGCTTTCTGTTCTTTTCCACTGATACATTCAACTTTCCATTCCAGTTCCACACCAGCTTCAAAAGATGTTCCCTTGTAGTAGATTCTAGTCTCTTGGGACACTTCTCCACTATCGCTTCCTTCATCCATTTTTTTATTTTTCGTTTTTCATGTTTTCTCAGAATACATGAAATATAATAAACACACATGCATATATATATACACACTGTGTTTAGTTTGAATATCTTCCTATTGTTGAGAAATGTCTTTCTGCTCAGGCATTAAACCAATGGCATCAAAACCTTATTAACAGACTCAAAGTCATCATCTTACAGACACTGTCTATTGATTTGATCTCTCCAAGGATTGGGCATCAGTCTTCACACTTCCGAGTATTTGAGCTAAATTTGTTACCCTACAAGTTAATGACACTTAGAGAAAATAAGAGATGAAGGACACTTTTCAAGGGAGGAACTACATTTAGCTCTTCTTCTCAGTACTAACAAAATTACCCAGGCCCACATAGAATACTTGGAGTTGGTACATGTGTAGCTCCATGAGACAGGAACACTGATTATTTACAGAGGAAAAGTATATTGATTTAGTTGGTTATTTTTGGTTTTCAATGACATCAGGTTATAAACCCTCATCCTTGGAATTTACATGGTTTGCATGCCAGTGCCTTAGCCACCTGAGTCAATGGGGTATGTCCTGACATTCTTAGTATCTCATCTTCTCATGAAATATTTCTCATCCAGTTTATACCTTCCATATGTACAGGCCATAAAATATCAACTCCTCCTGTTATAAATCTATAGGTTAAAAAGTTCTTTAAGCCTCAGGTAAACACATAGTTATCAAAAAAATCAAGCACAAAGTAGAGTGGAAATTATATCATCATCTACAAAAATCAAGAAGAGTTTAAGAATTGGATCTGGAGATGCACAGGATTTCCATAAGGAAATGGAACCTGACTAACAAACTACTTAATTCTTAAGATGAAGAGGCCTGACTTGGTGGATACACTGATTCAAGAGGCTGATTCTCAGTTAAAATGAACTCTTCACTCCTTTGCAATAAACACATAAGGATTATTGTTACCTTGGCACTGTGAGTAAAATCTCGTCTGAATCGATAGGCAAGCATTGTGAAGAGAAAAGGAAGAATAGAAACAGGAACTTGGACTTTATTAAACCACGTTTTATAGGGAAGTTAAACTAGAGTAGTAGGAGCACAAAAGAAGCAGAACATTCAGTGAAATGGAACCAAAACTGCAAATACAGAAACAACTCAGAGAATTTAATGTAATAAAATGTAGTATTTTGAATTTGGAGAGAATAATTTAGGATATTTTAATAGTCTTTTCATTAAAGTTCTTCAGTGTTACACCATGCTTCCACATAAGTCTTGAATTGATAAAACGATTTGGTGAAATTAAAGAAACAAATGAGAGAAATGAAAATGTAAACCTGAGTCTGGGCTACAGGGGAGGGTTGAAGGCATGAGGAAATGTGTTTTCATTTCCCCTGGAGCACGAGCATGGATTTCTTGTCACATGTGTGCACTTAATGACACATGTGGCTGCAGCCTCTGAAGCCAGGAAAACAGCCTTCTGTTTTCACTTTGCCTGAATTCCATGGGAACATGCAGGAGTCATGAGGACTGAAGAAGTGTGATTGCTGAGGAGTAAGTAGACTTAGAAGTTTTCTTAGAGCATTTTTTGGGGATGAAGGCATGAGCATCCTGAAGTTCTAAGCCACTCTCACCCAGCAGTATGCAGACTGCTTTCTGCAGTTTCCTGTGAGTCCAGAAACACTTGCTGCACACAAGTACTTTCAATCTTTTGAAATGCTGCTGCCTCTACGTGGGCACAGGGAGGCCCTCTTCTGAGCGGGCATGTGCATGGCAGTTAGGTTTAGCAGCGTTGCTAGGTTACAGGGGTTCTGGGTCTAAAGATTCTAAACTGTTGAGCTCACCAGTTGAGTGCTGTGAAGAGACTGTGGACTTCTCTGCTGCACTGTCGTTGGGCTAGGAGGTTATCACAAGTCAAGGAAGAAATGAAGGGTTTCCGTGCTCCAGAGGCCCCACCATGAAGATTTTTAGCATCTGGAGTAAGAAGGGCACATTACCCTTGAAGGACAATATTGAACAGCCAGAGACATCTGGTAACAGGCAAGAGAACCGTAGAGCCCATAGTTGGTTCCACCATGATGGAAAATATTTGGGAAACATCCACATAGCTGCCAAATTGGGCTATGAAGCAAAAGTTAATGAGCTACTTTTGCTCAAGAAGAATTCACGGAATGCGAGAGACAAGAAGAAAAGGTATTTGTGGGGAGGCTGGCATAACTCAGAGATGAATGTATGTTTGTGACTCTGTCCAGTGAAGCCCACAGCTCCAGTCAGCCATGTTCTGGGCTGTGGTCTTTTGGAGGCCCTGCTACCCTGGGCAGTGGAAACCTTGTGAGGGCTAGTGCCCAGCTGCCTTTATGTGCCACACAGCAGAATATGTTGTGGTGTTGAACCCATTCGTGATTACCCGTATAGAGCACTTAGATGATCACTTCAGAGAGAGTTAAGTGAAATCATGAGAATAGAAAGAAAAGTAATTAATCATGTAAAGCATTTTAAGATTATGAGCACATTTTCATACTATGATATTTATACTATAGATAAGCACATAAGAAGGATCTATCATTTCTATATTAGGTCAAATTCTAGATTAAAATCTTTTCAGATAGACACCAATATTCATTTATATCACTTTGCTCCTATATGTATATGTGTTTTGTTGTTTTCTCAGGGACAATAAAAGGACACTTTGAAGAGGGAAAATTAAGAAAAATTTATTTAAGAAAAATTTATTTTTCTTAAATTTTGAAGTCTTCCTGTATCAATTTCGTGTAAACCAATACTAATGCCAAAACTTAATTTTTTTCAGTTATATATGCTGTCTTATTGTGCTGAAATTAAAAAATTTGAATAGTCTTCAAACCTTGCTGATTTGTGTATATAAAAATATGCTCAGTTTCTACAAATGGTTTGCTATAACTGAAAAAAATAGAGCCATGAAATGACAGAATGGGAAATGCCCTGACTCCTAAATATGTATGAGATTTCAAAGTTTGATACTGACATTTTTGATTAATAAGAAAAAATGAATTATTCATAAATGATAGGGAAATTCCAGTTAGCAATTTAGAAAAAGGTACCTAAATTTTTATAATCTCAAAATTGTGCTCCACAAATGGGTGAGGCTTTAAGTCTATGTGACATTTGGTATTCAGCCTGGTATTTATTTGATGAAGAATAAACCTACACATCTGTGATTTTTCAGATTTTTCAGATTCTTGCCTCAATCAGAGTTCCAGATGGAATATATATTAAATTTCTTAATACATAAATTGCAAATGGTACCAGAAGGAAAAACAAATGCCTAGGTATACATTTATTAATGTTGCCTAATTTCCTTCCTAAGAATGACTTAACAGGAAGGATTTTCAAGATTGATTTAGAGACATAAAGAAATAAAGCTTTATCAGAATGTAACATTAACAAAAGAAGACAATAATGTTTGTAGTCTAATTATATTGGAAAGTAAGTCTTCATTTTACGTGGAATTCTTTAAAAATCCTCTTTCTCAGATTGAGCAAATTGGGAATGTTGAAGTTTACTGTGCTAGGATTCCATTTCAGTGGAAGATTTTTCTCCCTTTGTTTAAAGAGTGCTTTCAGAAAATATGAAAGTGTAAAAGATAAAATGTATTTCCATTTTTAAAACTTTAGCTTAAGTATTAAATACTAACATGAATCAAGGAAGTAACTGATTGTCACACCATCTACACATGAAAATGCTGGAACGAGTCTTACCTAGTACCTATTTATATGAATCCTGAGTTTTATTTGGCTTAAATTATTTGAAATTCAAAGGAATACTGAAGAAAGATGCAGACAGGAATGCAGGTGAGCAGGCAAGAAGGTAGGTAACCTGCTGTTCAACTTGATTGCTCCCCCAGCCCCAGAACAGGATCCTGCGTTCCAGGCATATATGTGGACTGCACTCAGTCAGAGCAGTGGACCTAACCACTACCCTATCAGGGTGCACCAGACTCATTTTTAAAGAAATTTCTTTTTTGCTTAGTTATTTTAATCCTCTTTCCTCATGATGCCTATTAAGAACTACAGCTTATTGACATGCTAATCTAATGAATAGAACTGCATAGATCTTTTGCATATACACTTCTTCATTTCATGTAAGGCATCATGGATTCTGAAATGACCCATTGTTTTATAGCCACTAAGAAAAAAATTAATGTTATCAGTTATAGTGGTAAGACATTAGAAATTCTATACTACAGCAAATATCAGGGATTTGAAATGTGAGAAAATGAGTATCTTAGAATCTTTGAAATACCCTGTATTCTCTAACGCCTAAAAAATAATTGCAAACTATGTATAATTGCATATTTTAACTTCATTGGAATGCTCTCTTTTTTAGTGGTAGTCATAGAAATAATTATATTATTATATCTTAACAATGTTTCCCTATATGTGCTAAGAAATTTTTAAACACTTTCATGGATTCCTATTTAAAATGATAGCCATGTCTGGTTAGATTAACTATTTTATCATTATTATATTGTTGGGGAAATTAAAGCATAGAAATGTGAATTGATAGCTAGGAAGTGATAGAAGTAAGGTTGAACTCAAAGTTAAGCTGAGCTGAATCTAAAGGTCCTCTCCTGTTCAGATAGGCTGCTCTTTCATTATTGTGGTGAATTATTAGAACTGAGAATATACTTTCGTAGAAGAAAACTTTCCTTTGAAGATGTAGCTATAGCATACTATTTCGTGTTTCTAGTAACAAGCAGTTGTATGTTTTGAGGTGAAACACTGTCATTTCTTAAAAAGTTCTCTCACTCTCCTAGGACTGCCCTACATTTGGCTTGTGCCAACGGCCATAGGGGAGTGGTGACTCTGCTGGTGGAGAGAGAATGTGATGTTAACATCCTTGACAAGCAAAAGCAGTCAGCTCTGATGACGGTAAGTAGGAACTATGTCAACATGGGAGGGATTTACATATTTTGATCCAAATGAATGTAACTCACTGAAGTATAACCAACTGGTAAAACCTGTTGAATGCTTCCTTTGAGTTCCTAGAATTTACCATCTCTGCATATGATACTGACAGGCGGTCAAGAACCAGCATGAAGAATGTGTAGCTTTTCTGCTAGAACATGGTGCTCACGTATATATCCATGATATCCTTGGCAACACCGCTCTCCACCATGCTGTCTCCGGCCAGAGTATAGCAATAGCAGAAAAGCTGCTGTTATATGGTGCCAATATAGAAGCAAGAAATAAGGTACAGATGAACTTATTTGATTCCCAAAATATTTGCTCTTTTAATCCACAAAGTGGTATATAAGCTATATAGATATCTATGGATGTCTGTCATCTATATATCTACCTACCTGTCTATATCTCTCCCTTTCATATATCTATCCATACCCATTCTTCTATACAGCAGCCTGTCTCCATGGAAAGAACTCTAAGGATACATCAGAGAGATCTAGTGATCCATGGTGCCAAGGAAAGGACAAAGCTTTGTCTCCCAGCCACCTTTCCATCCCAGAAGGAAAAACCTCTCACTAGTTCCTGAGAGTGAGCAGTTGGCTAAGGAGTTCACAAAGGACTGAATGCCTAGGGGTCTGGGAAGGGATGGTGGAGCTGGCTTGAAGGCTTTCATGCAGGGGGTTAGAAAACAGTGCTGCTGGGTGAGGTAGGAAGAGGAATAGAGACCCAGTGCTCACAGAGAGAGCTGAATGAGAGCAGTTTCAGGGTGCAGCACCAGGCAGAGATCCCTGGACACTCCAGGACCTCAAGGTTCTGAGTCTCAAGACAAAGAGTCATTCAGCAAGAGCATCCATATGTGCTCTCTGTCACTCTGCCTACCCTGAGTCACATGGGTTCCCTCACATCAGAGAGGAGCTGTGGCAGAACCTCAGAAGCTCTTCCTTGGGTCACAGCTGCACATGGGGGGCAACCGATGGCAGAGCAAGTTCTTCTGCTTTCTCTTCTGTACCCCCTTACCTTCCACTGCTGCAACCCACCAGGCATGCCCTTGGATGACATGGGTAGGGTCAGTTTTACAAATTTTGAAGCTCAAGTATTTTCTGAATAGGAATATTTTAATTAAATCTGTAATATTTCCCTTTAAATACTGGTATTCTAAAGAAGTATCACGGTATAGCTTTTGATTGTGCATTTATGACAGATAGTTGTGAAATCCCTGAAATGCTTAAATATGACTTTAACTTTTTTCCCACATGTTTTGTCACCCATTGTTTTGTTTCTTTTGTGTAAAAGAACACAGAAAGGCAAAATGGGTTTTATCTTAAAAGAAAATCATTTATAATAGAAGTCTTCCTGCTGTTGACAAGTTTCTGTTTAAAAATGATTTATATAAACATATTGATCTCTTGTTGGCCGTATCTTGAGAGGGAAAAAGGGAAAAGGAAAAAAATCAGAAATGCACAAGGTTGTTTGGAAATTTGGAAATTGAGGGTCATACTAACAAGAGGTTTTTGGTTTTTCCCTTTTAGCCTTCAGTTTATGGTAAACCAAAGTGTCCTTCTCTTTTCAGCGAGAGTAATTAATAGTTTAAGGCGGAACTATAAACTTGCCTAGGGATCAATGTTAGGAGGACTCTGAAGAATCCAGTTTGGCGTTATTAGGTGGTGATTAAGTGAGAAAGATGTGGAAGCACAAACAATAAGATAACATATCAACACGTCATGGCAGAAACAGTAATTTGGATAAGGGTCTTAATTATGCTCTCAATTCCGGGAGTTCTTGATGGGAAGTGAGGGATTTACAAATAAAGGCACCAAGTTGAACTTTGAGGTTAGCATTCCCTATTTTACTTCCTAACCAGGAAAATTAAATGCAGTTTTTTTCTGTGTCTTACCTCATCTGGTTTTCTTTTTTCTTTTTTTGGCAAATCCTTGAATGATTTAGAAAGTTTCCCTATAGGTGAGATGAGATTGGGGTGATTGTCTGTTACACTAATTTGTTCTCACCTAGAATTGTGCTGGTGGATCACAATGACCTGGGGAAACTTGAAAACATTAACAAGCCTAGAGTTTCTCCTAAAGATTTCAATTGAGTAAAATAAATTAAGCCTGCACATGTATATTTGGAAATATTTGTTGTTATTATGCATACATCTCCTGGATAAGAATTACTGAATGGATAAATGTTATATATAAATACCTAGACCTCAAAAACTTAAGAAATCTTTAGAAGAGTTGGAATTTATAGATACTTCTTCCTTTAACTCTCCCCTTTCCAATATTGGCTCAACTTTTATTTGTCTCTATCTCTGTGATTGGAAAGTTAAAAGGAACAATATTGCACATATCTACTGACTTAAAGAATAATGACTATTTTTTGAGCCACATTTAATCTTCGGTCCCAGGTTTCAAACCCAGACCCAAACGTTTTACATACATTGCACTCTAGCTGCCTGAGCCTCAGGGCTTCATCAATAACACCTTTTTCCTTCTTCGGTTATTTACTGGCATGTAGCTAGTCTCTAGAAATTGGCTATGGCTAATTTTTAAAAGACTTTTAGTAAGATTGACCAAGATGTTTTATCCAAGATAACACTAAGCACCTTTTTTTTCTCATTTGTCATTAGGTCAAATAATGTTTAGATTTTTCTGGTTCCAATGTACAAATTATGGATCTTTTTCATTTTAGGGTTTCCACTGTTATTTTGCTTGGTAAAACTGTTAAGGACAAATCAAAATACACAAAATATCTATATCTTCTGCCACCATCACTGCACACACAAGGACATTTTAAGATGAAAAAATAGGATTGAATCTTGGAATTAAGGAATCTCTCTCTCAAGGTTATTAATTACCTGGAACATGTACATGAAAACAGGAAAATTGAAAACAAAGCAATTTTAAGGGAAAGTTTATTTTATGTGACATTACATAGAATCTTTTCAGAATTAAAGATGATGATGCATGTTTGTATTTGATAATATAGTTAAGTTTGTCAATATTAATCAGGTAATTTTATTAAAATTACAACCCTAAATCCAATCTCACCAAGTGTATATTCACAGCATAAAATAAGACTCCTAGCATGATTTCACTCAATTTGGCAAATGAAGTAAGAGGTGTAAATGGATCCCCAAGTCAGTGACTCCCTCTCCCCCTTTCTCAGATCATTTCTGCAGATTGGGCTGTGCACACAGTGGGGCAAGACTGCATGTCACTATCACAGTGTTCTGTGCTGAATTCAGTGGCAGACTGTAGGGAAGTGAGAGTTCCAACAAAACGTGACCACAAGCAAAACAATCTGTGACCCTCAAGGAAAATTTTTTTAAGTTGAAAATGAAAAGTATAGTGATTTGTGAGGTCATGCTAGGGCATAAAACTTGGTTATAGGTCATCTGATTCTACAGAAGAAAGTCACTACCTGTTACTATTAATTAGATCTTATGTATATATAAATAACTATATATAAATAAGCTGCAATTTAAAAATATGTTAATTTTAGACCACTGGAAATAAATGACTTCTATCTCATATGTATGTAAAAACATTTCAATCCTGTTAACAATACAAATGACTTTTTCTACTAGAGAAGATAATCACAGAGACTATTTTAATGTGTTATGGGATATTAATCAGTTTTTGTGTAGCACATAAATGCCACTTTAGAATTATTTTCAGTCTATGACTAAATATTTCCTCCTATGAATCTGATTTTTTAGTTAAAGCGATGTGTTAGGCTGTCTCATAGATTTCTGACATAATAGCTCCTTTTAATTGAGGCATGACTGACATTAGTTTTATGTGTACAACATGATCGATAGCTGTATATATTGTAAAACGTTCACCACTCTGAGTGTAGTTAGCATCCATCCCCATAAATTCACCAGTTTTAATTTTTCTTGTGAGAGATCATTTAAGACTTACTTTCTTAGCAATTTTCAAATAATTCAGTGCAGTATTAGTAACTATAGTCACCATGCTATACATTCCATCCTCACTACTTGTTTTATAACTAGACATTTGTGCTTTTGACCCCCTTTGCCCGTTTTTCCCACTTCCCATACCCTGCCTCTTGCAATTATGAATCATTCCCTGTATCTGTGAACTTGGAAATTTCTGGTTAACCTAACCTGTTTGATAGTTTTTAGATTCCACATGTAAGTGATATGACACCATAGTTATATTTCTCTGACTTAGTTAAATTAACATATCGCCCTTACAGCCCATCCCTGTCATCACATAAGGTAAAATTAAAATTTCATTTTTAATGACTGGGTAGTATTTTATTGTCTCACTCTCTCTGTGTCTCTATGTGTATGTGTTCCATTCATTTCCCTTTGTTTATTTCTGTATCTTGGCTTTTGTAATTAATGTTGCAATAGAGATGGGATTGCAAATATCTTTTAAAGTTAGTGTTTTCATTTTTTCAGATAAATATTCAGAAGTGGAATTGATAGATCTTTTGGTAGTTCCATCTTTAATATTTTAAAGAGGAAGGAAGCAGGCAGGAATAAAGGGATGTAGATAGGTAAAAGGCAGGAAGCATTTTTAATTTATTTAGTTATTTGTTCTTTTTTGTTCAATTTTTATAATGATTTCAAGATTTTCAAGACAATCTACATTATTTTATAAAATAATTTATCTTCTATGTTAATTTCTTAGAGATGGAGTGTTTCAAGCTAGAATTGAGTTCAATTTCAAAATCTTTTCTATGTGCTCTAAGTAATCATTCCTTTACAAGCCTCGCTAGGATAATCATAGTCATAGTTTTACACACATATATATTATATATTCATATATATATATTTATATGTATTTTATATATTGATATATTTTATATAGGCTTTACATATTACAGATACTTTCAGCATTCTCCCTTTAAAATGCATTTGAGTTAGAAGTTTTTGTTATAGTAAAATTAATCCATTATATTCATGCTAGAATGTTTTTTCACTGCCTGCCTGATGCAAGCAGTCTGACTCCTTGGGCTTTCCATAACCTGCACCTTAACCATTTTAGACCCCTTCTCTATGGGTGTGGACCACTATTAGAACTGTTATTGTTTAGCTACTGTATTCTTAATATTAACTTTCATTTTACCTAAAATGTATCATTTAAATTAGCAATTGTATGGAAAGATAATAGAAATGAATTTTTAATAAAGGTAGATAGGCATTAGGGTTTTTGAATGGTCATTGTCTTTGAGAATAAAAGTCTTCTTGAGCTAATAACTGAGATAAGAATCTATCATCTTATATGAGAAAACCAGTGAACCTTTCCTTAATTAACTATCAAAGTTTATTTTAACTTGTGTTTTTAATTCACTGCTCTTTTCTTTAGTGACTCATTGGGAGCAGGGATGTCTGAGGTTGGCATCTAAGATCTTGATGCATTGAAAGAAGAGAATCAAGCAAGTTTGTACAACCTGGAAAGAAACTCCACCTTTATTGGAATGTTCTCAAAACTGTCCATGAAACTCTCATTTCCTCAAATTCTAATGTTTGCCACAAAGAATATTGTCAAATAGGGATGAGCAAATTGATTTCAATTTATTTAGCATGAGATATAATGCATAGTTTTGCAATATTTCTCAAATATAGATGATCTTAGAATGTGTCTAGTAAGCAAAGTACTTCTAATAAAATATACACAGTGAAGAATAATTTAAGGGACATACTGCAGAGATAGTAATTTAGCATAGTAATTGAATAAAAATTCTTAAGTCATTTACTGCCCATATTTTACAGTTGGAGAAATATCCTCTGTCTCTTGGATATATGGGCAGCATTACAATAACCACCGCATACCATGGTGAATGCTGCGAGGGAAGCAAGAGTCTCGGAAGCAGGATGTTTGAATTGAGTTTTGGAGAATGACTTTGCCGTTCATCTGTTGGAAAGGAGAAGGGCGTGTTAAAGAGAAGCAGTATAGGAAATTACAGAGGGGTGGCGAGAGAGGGGACAGTGTTGGTCTACTTTATCATTTAAGTTGGAGAATCTCATGTATGTTTGAAAATTCGATCTAAAATATGTAATTTGTAAATTATAAATTGTTTTATTTTTTTACAGAAGGGATTTACTCCACTTTTACAAGCTATTAAAGCAGACAACGGGCAGATGGTAGAATTTTTAATAACAAAAGGAGCAAATGTACATGCAGTAGATTACATCAACAGGTATGATGGGTCCTTTTTTATAAATCTTAGTATTGTCTAAAGAATAACACTCAAATCCGAAAGATTAAATGGAAAAAGAGGATTAACTTATTCAAATATAGTGAAAGACATCAACACATTGGTTGCGTGGAAAAGCAGTTATTCTAATTGGACACAGCATATGAGATTCACAGTCCTTTGGAATGCAGACTGATGTCATTTCCTTCTTTTTGTTGTTTTGATAATTGATCTTATATTAGCTGAAAGGATTTGATTTAATGTATGTACTCTAACTTTCACTTTATGATAGAATATGAAATTTCTTACCCCTTTTATAGTACCTCTTTAATGTCTGCTTCTCATACATTTTTCCTTAAAATATGCATAATAAAGATAGTTGATTTTAACTTACGGATGAATCTTTGTTATGAGTTGCATCATTAAGTGCAACTATTAGTATTATTATTACCACTATTACTAATACTTTATTTTAATACTGCAAATAGCTCTAAATTTACCTGGTCTCTAGCTGACTTCAAAGTATATCAGACTAAAGACATGGGGGAATTCTCCATTTAAACATTCACCTATTTCTTATAAGTAATATTACTATACATTCTTATCCATCAAAAAACTTTAAATTAGCAACTTTTACTATGTAATGTCTCGGTGGGACAGTAAGTATCCTTTTGGTCTTGAAAGTAAGTAATAAAGATCAAGATTTGAACTTGTAAATGGTCAATTCTGTAGATAGGCAAGTTACTAACTTGATAAAGTGTATCCTAGATGCTGTTTAAATATTTTAAAGTTACTCAGGGTGAACTTTTCTATCTATTACTTTAGAACAACCCTCATGCTTGCTGTGTGTTTGGAATCAACCCGCATATCCACGCTTCTTCTTGAGCAAGATGTCGATATATTTGCTCAAGATGATGCTAATTGGTTTGCAGATTTCTATGCTTCTTTTAATCGTTGTAAGAAGTAAGTGTTTACATTAAAAATCTATGCTAGTATCACTAAACGGGTTTAGTTCTTAGGTAAAAGTTCAGATTTTATAGTTTGATTTAGTGATTTTTAAGAATGAGTAGGGTAGTCCATGTTATCAGTGAGAAACTTAACAGAAGTCCTGCTAGTTAGAAGTAGCAACAGGCCTAGTATTATTCTAATTTTATTTTAGTATTTTTTTCCTGCTGGCTTTGGATTTGGCTTTTGCTTCTCCAGGCCTCTTGCCTTGACCTGGAGTTCCTGGGCTCAATATAGCCTGTACCTCAGGCACACAGGCACAGTATTCATTTTCTCAGGACTTTAAAAATCAGTTACCATATTCCAATCAAAAACTAATGTTATCCATTTTATTTTGTCACAACCCCTAATGTTGGGGTACAAATAATGTTACAGGGAAATTGTTTCAACTTGTTAATTGGGTCTTAAATTATTCATTTTAACAAAAAAATACCTGGTACTTTATACCCTGGCAGAAATCTCTGAAGAGCTCCCCCTTAATTTTTTCCAAGAATTCAAAGGACTCCCTTAATTCAAGGTAGACAATCATCTTTGCAAATCTGAGGGAGGGGAGGTAAAAGGATATTTTCATCATTACTCATTCTTTTTTGTCCATTCATTCTGTTGCTACAGTGTTACTACAAAAATTGATCCTATAGTTAGTCCTGATTGAACTTTGCTTTCAGAATGACTTTGGTGATCCTTGTTCCTCAACCTTCATCATGATCCCCAGTTAGACTTTAAAAGATACCTAATTATTTTATTTCACATAAATATTCCCGTATGCTCAGCCACTGTTCCAAAGCACCGAGATCCCCTTCTAGTGGCAGGTCTCCGAGATTAGATGCACATACCATTCTACGCCCACTCTAAAATGTTATGTGGAGCCTTTATGTTACTCCAGGTCTTCAAAATGATTAACCCTTTGAGGAACTCATTTGTCTTTTCTGCTAGAAGGTGTTAGATGGTAACATTCTATGTTGTCATAGAGGTTCATACAATACAGCAGGAAGAGATTAGACATTCTTTTCTCCTACATTACCACATCTCTACCCTGAGGCAATTTATATCCCTTGGAGAATTCTTTATTATGTTGCGGAAGCTTCTACATTGTCCTTCCCAGATTAGAGGGAGCCAGCATGCCTGAGAATCCAAAATTATTTTTGACCCACAAGTGATGATCAATTTTTTATATATTTATGAAAATATCACAGGAACTTTGTGTCCATCTAACTTTCAAAATATTTTTAGATTCTCCTTCACAAGGAAGCCACTCAGCAGTATACATCTCTGAATCTAATATTAGCTAGCTGGCATTAAAAAGCTAAGCCCCTTCTATGTCTCATCATGCCCATGTATAAAACTAGGGCTATGTCTTCCAAGCCAACTGAAGATAAACTTAGTGATTGAGCCTCATTCTTATAAAGATTTGCTGAATCAGAGTTTGAGAGGGGAGAGAAGGAATACGAGCAGTTCAAGCCAGACTTGATTTCGGCTCTTGGGGACAATTACATTATCTAATTAAGGTCATATGCTTATAATATTTATACATAAATTATATAAAGCTGCGTAATAGATGAAATGCCCTGAATTGCAAGCCACAAAGAAGGCATATCTAATAACCAAAATAACATTTTCTGGAAATTATGACATTTGAATGTTAGATGTTATGAAAAATACACATCGGATTTTTTTTAGAAATCCAAAACAGTTCCACAAAAGTTGAAGAAAAAAATTATTCCACAGCTACACTATTTCCCTGAGCACATTTTTGGGTATATTACTCATTGAGTCTTTTAACATTTTTGTAAATTATAGGAATCAGGCCCCTGCTATATAGAGGAAGAACTTAAGCCTAGAGAAGTGATAAATTTGAAAAACTTAGTTATAGAGCTAGAAATTCTCCTGCGTTCAAGACACTTTCCATGTCAAACTAACTAATTTATTGAGCAATGATTCTTTACATTCTTGAATGCTATATTCTGCTTTTCTGTTCTTTAATTATATGCTTCATATAAAGTTAGTAGAAAATATAAATTTTTATTGCATGGAATAGTTAAAATTTTGAGATCTCTGATATCTGAAATACTGTAAGAAGCTTATTGTTTGTTAAATGTTTTTCATAATCAGTATTACATTTTATTATTATTTATCAATTTTTGTTTATTCACAGCAACTTAGAACTACTTCAGGAATATAGAGGAAAAATACATAGACGTCGATGTAATAATGTGTGAGAATATTGCACTGCATTTTTGAAGAAAGGATTTGTAAAGTTAGTCAAATTTGCTTTATTCTTTAAATTCTAATAAAGTACATCTTTCTTTTCATTTTTTTTAGATTTGGATTTGATAAATTTGCCTCTTGCTAATGAGGCTTGTACAAGATCCAGGGATTTGAAAGTTCATGATAAATGTTCAGTTGTATCACCATCAATGACTGGACACCAGTCATCAGCCATGGAATTTGGACAGAGGACCACAATAGATAAAGAAAAGATTAATATTGGAGGTGTGCTTCCAGTAGGCAGTGATGTACTGCATGACCCGTGTGAATCACAGCTACGAGAAAACAAAGGAAGTAAAGAAGGTAACAAACACATGAGCATAGAGAATTCAACCCTAGCATGACTTCACCATAGATCTGACTTTTCAAAAATCAGCAAATTCTACTTTGCTTTTACTCCTCTTAATCTATCACCAAACAGAATAGTCATTAGCAAGTTACTTTCATTCTTTTAATAAACATAGAAATATCTAA
Organism: Solenodon paradoxus; assembly: GCA_004363575.1. NCBI lineage: Eukaryota > Metazoa > Chordata > Mammalia > Eulipotyphla > Solenodontidae > Solenodon > Solenodon paradoxus. Next base: position 94,011 of record RJWH01003322.1, on the reverse strand, counting down.
ACGACAAAGAGATTTAGGAAAAAGCATAGTTTCCTTAGGGTAATGTTTAACAAAGCCTGGAGTGAAAGAAACTGAACTGCGCTTGGAATCTTGAGTTGAGTGGGGAAAACTAGCTGTTGGTCTACTGATTGCCCATTTTAATACAATGTGGTCTTTCAACCTTATTCTTTGAACAAGCATTAGTTATAACCATATTCAGTGTAACTATAAAAGCAATGTTCTCATTCAAATAATGCAGTAATATGGAAATTCAACTTCAATTCTATTAGGATAACCACTTATTAACTGTATCTACTATGGGTTTCACTCTAGGTACCGGTTACTTCAGTGCTCTAATAAGTCATATGATCAAATCCATGGTAATAAATCATATATTTTTCACACCTCCACTTTTTATTCCACCTCAAATGTAGAATTAATGTTACAGTTACAAGAGTTTCAAATATGCTCTAGAGGTGTGACTGCAAATTTTAAAACCAAAGTTATTTCCCTGTTATGTGACTAACTTGTTTGCTCCTATTTCTTCATGAGCTTGGTAGATCAAAAAAGCAGGAATTTTAAAGTAGAACTTCTCTATACAAGGTATCTTAAAATGGAGAGTTATGAAACATAAAAACTATAAAATAAATACAAACAATTGAAAACAGCTCTGTTAATTATTTCTCAGTCAGTACCTCTTAAAAAGTAATGAGAAGAGCCTTGTTTTTCAGGGATCCAATATTTGTACATTAATAGCTTAAATATTTCTTGACACAGTCCCTCAGTTCAGGCCTGCATCAGCCATCTTTTGCCTTCTATTGTCTGTGTTTATCTGTATACCCCTGTAATGTGTCTCTCACTGTAGCCTTCAAGGTCAAATAGAAATATGGCCTTGAACTACTCACTCTTTAAACCATGTTAATGTCTCAGCAATATTAAAATTACATAAATGCTTTCTTAAACTGACTTCTGCCCAGCTCTCCATCTTTAACCTTTTCTAATGGGCACCCCTGTTTTTCTGGCATTCTGAGCTCCTGGTGATCGTTGCCCTCCTCAACTGTCCCTGTATTTTACACAAATAGATATGTTTTTCTCTCTTTCTTTCTGTAACCTTGCCTACTATCAACACTTTCCTGCCCTCTATACCTTGGAATCTGGCCATCTCATGTGTTGTCTCAACTCAAACATTTTATCCACAAAATCCATATCTGACACCTTTTATCTACATACACTTGTACCTAGTACTTAGGATCTCAGTCATTATTGAGCTAAAATAAACATTATTTACACAAACATGTTCTAAAAGAACATCTCTTTCAGTCTTCTTCAATAAAGAGGCTAGAAATATAAGGAAATAATTTACACTTCAGGTGGGGAAGACACACAAGAAAAATCAATCCAAAAATACTAAGGTAGGCCCAAAGAAGGAGACACCATTTATCTGTGAAAGAGAGCAAGCAAGATTAACCAAGCAGGCTGAGTCTTAAAAGAGGAAAATAAATTTATTGTAATAGTATAACAAAACATTTAAAATTAAAGGATGTACAATTATAAAGGCGTAAAAAGTGCAGTAATCTCCGAAACCAATCATTTTGAAGTTTAAACTTGGTGTGTCATTACAAAGTGCTCTTATGAGGTAGATAATACAGTGTGATTATACTGTATTTTAGTATTTTGTTTTGTTCTCATTGTTTTGTTCATTGATGCTAAGTGGGTGAATTTTTTAATAGCTCTTTGGGAAATTTGTGTGACTTGAACCACTGACAATGAGTATTTCTTCAATGGTTTTCAAGTTTTAGATACTTAGAACTGTGTCTGAGAAGTATTTAGTTAAAAATTAAGTGCAGTTTAGCCTCAATATAATGTTCCTTTCTTTCTGTTTTTGTGATAAGTATGGATATAATTTAGCTATGCCAAGTACTTCATTTTAACTAAATGTATTGATTTGTCAACAGAAGTGGATTTAGACTTCACATCACAGTTTTATCAAGAAAAGCTTAGTGGAAACGAAAATCACCACCCACACGTATGTAAAATTTTAAACTACCAATTTAAAGTTATTTTCAATAATTTAAAAATATAACATAGTCCTAAAGAAATTAATGCTTGGATTAGTCTTTCAGAGTCAATAGATTATTATTCAATTTTCGTTATTAAAATATTTTAGATAGTTGCAAAATATAAAATATTGGAATGTATTGTAAGTGATAGCTAAACTTTTGCCTTAGACTTAAGGGAAAAATGCTGAATTTTTGCTACTGTATTTGTAATTTTCTTGCCATTTCATAGTGCCTATCTCTAATAATTAATTTAAAGATTTATATAATAAATTTTAATGTTCTTAATGTTAAAATGCATGCATTGTCTTGAAATTCTTTGAGACTAATTAAATGTATTATAAATAAATTATTTTACAATACCATATATACTTGTATTTTGTTTAAAACAAATTTAGGAGTTATCTAAATAAAATTTTGATTTATTCTGAGGAATAAACATCCCGGTGTTTAAAACAGGGCTTCTTTTTAACAACTGTGTTAATGTTCCCTTAAGCTTCTGATATATTTTATTGTTATGAGATTAAAAAAAGCCTAATGCAATATGTGTTAATTTAGTAAAAGTAAGAAATGACTCATTTTTTCGAGACCAGAATGCCAACATTTTACAAGATGGAATGTTAACTGCTCTCATTTGCACACAAAAGGAGTTAGAAATGACTCATTAGAAATTGAGTTGAGATATTTTCTCAAGTCTGTTTTCAAATAGATTTGTATTATAAGAAGAAAACATATTGCCAGCTCAGAGGCCATGTTTTTGTATGTCTTTCTCTTGTTTGAGAATAATGAGATGCTTGAAGAGGTAGCTTCTTGCAATGTAGGGAGATTTTAAAAACAATGAAACACTCTAGTATATACTTAATGGTGTTTCACAATTAATATTTCATTTCTAGTGTAATAGTTCAGTGCATTTTATTTATTTCACACTTATTACTATTTTTAAACATTATGAAAAAATAATTTATTGCAGCAGCAAATAATTTCATGATTTTTAAAGGGGAACTCTATAAAGTTTACTTAATTTACTGTTAGTGCATTGAAATACAAGGTTACTTTTGTATTTGTAAATTTTCACTAGAGAAGTAGCTATGATGTGGTGCAAGAGCAATAGTGGTGCTAGTGGTGGAGTTTGAAGACCTGTGGAAAATCTTACAGTTTGCTTACATTGCAAACCTCTCCATTCCTCAATGTGACAGCTACCTGAGTTCACTGATACATGTAGACATACTCTCTGCATCACCTGTTTTATCATTAAACAGTCGTTGAGTTCCTGTGATTGACTATAAAAATATTAGGAAAAAATAGAATATCTATAAAATTTGAGGGACAAATTCTTTTAGCATATTTGGAAATTGAAATATATGCATGAATTGCTTATTCTATGCTGTCTTGTTTAATTGAAATTACAGAAATTTCCAATTTCTGAGATTCTTAACGTGTCTCTCACGGTTTATGTATTACTTTCATGGATTCATTGTCTTCAGTTGATTTTTCAACTTTTGGGTGCTTAGACTTTTATAAAACATGAAGTTTATATCCAAATTCCTTTTTCTAGATGGATATCCATTTATCACAGTCATTGTTTAAAATATCATTTCTTTTTTAATTTGAGAGGATTTTGTGTCATCATTTGTGCTGAACTTTTACTTTTTATTTAAAAGGTAAATGATAGTCATGAACAAGAAAAATTCCTTTTGCATCAAAACCACTTGCTGCAGAATGAAATCAGCACACTGAAACTGGAAATAAAGACAATAAAAATTAGAGGCCAGAAAAAGGAGAAGAAATATCTTGAGGACATTGGAATACTTAAGGAAAAGAACAGGGAACTTCAAAAGCAAATAAAAATCAATGAGGAAACATTAGCCAAAATAAGATTTAAATACAGAAGACAACTTTGTGATTTGAGTGCTGAGAATACAGCACTGTCCACTAAACTAGAAAATGAGAAAGAAAACAGAGAAAGCCTGAAAGCAGAGGTTGAGTCATACCATTCTAGATTGGCTACTGCCATACGTCATTGTGAGCAAAGCCAGACAGCAGAAAGAGACCTAGAACTTACTTTCCAGAAAGCACGAGATGAGTGGTTCCATTTACAAGAAAAAAAGAATTTTGATATGTCCAACCTGAAAGAAAGCAATGAGATTCTTCGTAAACAACTTTCTCATGCTGAAAGTAAGTTTAGGGACCTAGAAATGGAGTTCCAATGCATGAGAGATGCTCTCAGAGAAAAGACTTTGGAATTAGAACGCCTGCAGAGAATCCTACGCCTAGCACAATGTCAAAAGATGGAAATTGAACACATGTATCAAAAAGAACAATGTAAAGTGGAATACTACATCAGAAAGCAGGAATCCTTCGAGGAGAGGTTATCTCAATTACAAAGGGAAAATATGCTGCTTCAACAGCAACTAGATGA